>JAVSBS010018649.1:74974-93102 GCA_033124195.1 Coracias cyanogaster | reverse complement strand
TGAATCATCAGGGAATCTTCCAGAAGCTGGAAGTGATATCAGACACGGCAAGATATAAAAGCTCAAAGGAAAACAAACCCTCCCTCTTTCCATGGTGACATCTAGAGAGGAAGGTCACTGCTCCAAGGCTCTGCCTTCCCTCCCCCGCCCAGGCCTCGCAGCCGAGGGTGGAGGTGGGGGGGAAACAGCTAAGGGAAAAGCATCTGAAGGAGCTGCCGGCAGAAGCTGCATACACACCCTCATGTCACTGCTGGCCGTTTCTGGAACTGCACCAAGTTCAAACACCAAAAGGTTTGGAGCCAGAGGTGGGGGAGGGGAGAAGCTGCGGCCCCCCGCTATGCCGCTTAAAGAAATCTGACACCCTGCTGCCAGGAATGTCACTTAAAGAAAAGAATCCTAAATGCCTCCCACTGCCGGGGAAGCCTGAACCCAAGTACGGTGGAGGAGGAATAAAACCAACGCTGTGGGATTGGCACCAAGCTAGGCTGCTGCCTGCCCAGCTGTCGCTGTCACTGCCCCAATCCAGGGGGCACTACACCAAGAAACCTGCTGCTCCAAAGGCGGAGCGCTGCAGAAATTACAGCAAGAAGCTGTTGCTGGCACTGCCCAATCCGGGGGCGCCACACCAAAGAAACCTGCCGCCCCAAGCTGGGAGCATTGCAGAAAGAAGCTGCGCAATTCTAAACTAGCACCATACTGAAGAAGCCGCATGCTGCTGCCGAGTCGTGAGCCGCGTGCCGCTGCCAAAAAGCTGTCATCATCGCTGTCGGAGAGACTCCGATCACACCAAAAAGCTGGCAAGTCGCCACCATCATCGGAGCCACCCGAGTCTGCTGACCGAACGTCGTCGACCCGAACATCACCGCACGCTGGAAGAGGGTAGAAACCAACATATACACACACGCACGCACCACACCACACCAGGTTGACTAACGGGGAGTGAGTGGGTGGGTGTGGCATCCTTTGATATTGTAATACCTCCATAGAGTAAATAAGGTTTTATGTGAATATATTTGGTAATAAACTTGTTAAATACTCATCAATCTCCATGGTTGCCTACGAGCTTGTTGGGGTAGTATCTCACCTTGCCCTCGATCCTCTTCCCTTTTGGGAGGTGGTACAGACGCTGGCGCCCGGACCGCGACACCACCTAAAACTAAACTATATGACAGATTGTCATCAGATGCTCCTTGAACTCTGACACGCTTGGTGCTGTGACCACTTCCCTGGGGAGCCTGTTTCAGTGACTGACCACCCTAGTTTTTCTTAGATGCAGACAATACAGCTGTAACTGTAAGAGCAGAGGTGACTTTCCACAACAATTTTTCAGTTTTTTCTACAGAAAGTAATCTGAAGTCTTCTCCTTTGTGAAGCTAAGCAGAACGTTCCTACCCTGACAGAAATTGTTAAAGTGTACGGGTGAGTTTTATGACCTTCTCTGATTACAAGCTGAAGTTATTACCACATTTTGTTTCCCATGCAACTGAAAGGGAAATTCCACATACATCTCAATTGGTAGAAGGGTCCTAAAAGTGAAAAATGGTGGGAAAGGAGCGTCAGTGTACCACAGTTGAGAGGTACCATTACAATGCAGCTAATAATAGTGGATAATGAAATCAATATTTCTAAGAAAGCTTCCATCCATTAACAACAGAAAAATCTCTTTAAATTGATGCTAACTGCTGACTCTTACAATTTATTTGAAATATCTTTTCAGTTTGATTTACACAATGCACCACATTCTTTGAGTTGGAATGGGATGTTGAGTCTTAATTAATGCCACTGTATCTTGTTCAGAAACATCCTGGGGAGATCAGCTCCTTTATATTTTAATTATATGTTCCTGTGTTTTCTCATTGTCCTATCTTGTCTTCATAGCTTTAATGAAACACATGGGTGACCAGTAGAGATAATAAAATGTATGACATTTGCAAATGCCAGCTTAATAAACATCTCTGGAGACCCTGTGTATTATCATTGTCTTGACTGAACATTAGAAGAAGGAAAAGCAACTGCTCCTTTCAAGTTAAGCTTAGGAACAGGTACTACTTATGAACAGCAGGTACACTGTTCTGCTGACTGTCAGGAAATACAGTGTAACTAGCTAGACAGTCTTCTTCTTCACCATAATTCCTGTTGATTAATTTTACAGACACATAAAGTTCCCCTGTCTTCTTCAGTTACTTCTTCCAGGTACTGTAGGTTTTTTCACTTGGTTTTCATAAATCTTAATTTTAAATGCTAGGATCATTTTGGCAGTTAAGTTTTTGTTTATTTTCATTAAAAAGAAAATAGTAGTTTTCTTGTGTTCCTAACTCTACCTTTCCTTATTTTTTCTTGTATCTCTCTGACAGCACCACAGCAAGATTTGACTTCTCCAGCTTGGGCTGCTTAGAAGGAGGCGTAAACAGGACAGTCACTTCTACAGTCTGGAAGAAGGCGACCCAGTTTCTCTGGGTGCATTAGTGCCATTCCTTGGGCTGCAAAGGTGATTCTAACTTCCTACAGTAAAACACTACAGACTAAAAAGCCAAAGCTCCTGATCAGGATAAACAGTATGTTGTAGTATTTTTAATAGGCAATACTGCAAATCACAGACGTTCTGCAGGACAGTTGCTGTTGAATACCTAGCGAGGCAACAGGAACAGTTGGAGTGTTGACAGAAAAGGAATTTCCATGGCGTCTTTCTGATGGATATACTACAGTGTTGCTGTCAGTGTCAACTTGCTGGAAGAAGAACGTGAGATGTAACTTAGCTTTTGCAGTTTAACATTCAGGAATGTCTGCCAGGTGGTGGAAAAATGAATGTGAGTGAAACACTGGAGAGCAGCAAGCATGACAGGACATGACCTGTCTTTCAGCACAATGGAGTAATAAAATTTGTAAGACACAGAACTGATGTTGGAAAGAAAGTAAATAAACTTAGGAAAATAATGTACAACTAGAGTGCCAGTAAAACCAGGGATGATCTCAGATACCATTCCCTTTCATGCTGCTGTAATAATATTATTTGAATCAAGCCCCTGACATCCTTTTAAAGCACCAACAGTAGCTATCATTTTCCATAATTGACACAGACAAAAATGGAGCAGAGAGATTATGTGACACGGGACAGAAGCAGAAGACATTGGCAGGGAGGGGACAAGATTACAACTTGGAAATCTTGGGTTCTCAATAGATCATACTCTCCTATGTCTGAAAAACAGAACAGAAGAAGATTTTAAAAGACTGTTGTAGATAGTGATAGGCATTTCCTAACACCTGAGTGCCTATTATACTCATGTTCTTTTCACATAGTTTCCTCTTGACAGCTGTGTTCCTGTTCAACCAAACATTCTTTTTGAGAATGTATCAATTAGGTAATGAAGGACAAAGAAGCAAAAGGAAGACATAGACCTTGATTTTGCTGTTATATTAATCATAGTCTGTTAGATGCACAAAATGTGATCATACCATTCAACTTCCCAGGTTGGACTGGATCTTGGAACAAGCAAGTTCAATACCATTGACATCAAAGGTTTCACAGCCAAAAAACCCTGCTTGGATTTCCCCCTAGATCTAGAAAAATGGTCCTTCGTGAGCCTATACATTGGTGGAAATGGGGATATTTTTACTAACATGCCTCTGGCTAAGTCCAGAAACGACCTTTTTTTAAAAAATAAATTAATATGTTATGTTAATTATATCAAATGTTCAGTCTTTGAAAAAGTCCAGCACCCAACTGCTGTGGTGCAAAGACAATTTTGGGAGATAGCAATCTTTTCCAGGAATCTGCCATGAGTATACTGAGTCCAAATAGTAAATTCAGGGAAAGAATGCAAAATCTGTATTTTAGACTCCTGACTCAGATGTATAAACTGCTCTGTAAAACCAATTTTTACTTTTATTGATCAACCAAGTTAGCGGATGCAAGGCTTGTTTTTTTATTTCATTAAGCAGTGACTTTCCGTTCAGCCTGTTAGGTGGGGTGACCTGTTTCCATCCTGTTGCAAGCTTTGGGGTCCCCTTGCAATATCCCTTGTGAAAACAGGAACACAGAACTCTGAGTTTTCCATATTAGCAAAAGCCATCCGTTCATGGAGAGGAAAAAGAACTGTCTGGAATAGATCAAATCTAAGCAGACTAATTTACATGTAGGGTTTGTAACATTTTACAGCATTTCTATTTAGAAAAACAAAGAGCTTTCTTTTGCCTCTGAAATGAGTGCAATGATTGTGCTCAAGAGTTGAAAAGCCTGAGTAATTAAATTGCATCCAATTTGAATGCTTTCTTACATTATGAGCCGAATCTTACAGAACTGTCATGAAGAAACTGTCAACAAAGCAGGATAAACTGCTTTCTTACTTCAACAGAAGAGGAAAAACTGCAGAGGAAGTTCCCTTTAAATTCAAAGAAGCAATGAAATCTGGGTGTGTCCCTTGGACCCTTCTGAAACGATTTCCTTGTGTACAGATAGCTTCCCAGGGCATCAGAACGTGCAGCAAACCAAAGCAGAATCATGGCTAATAAGGATAACTATTTGAGGCTTAAACACAGCAGGAACCTTTGGTGTATCTAAAGGTTTGGTTTGTGGGGAACCAGTGATACATATCTTGGAAAGACTGAAAAATACGACGGTGTTACAGAGAAAAGCTAAGTAGCCTGGTTGGAAATGCTGCAGCTGCCTACTGAAATGGAGCTGATCACAGCAATACATCTCTTTGGATTGAGGTGAAGTGTCACTCAACCTCAGGACAACAGTGAATAGACAATAGTCAAAATTAAGTGGAAGTCTCACACCTCTAAAACAGATCTATACACATACTCCAGGACCCGCAAACAAACAAAGAGGATGCAGAAAACTGCAGAAAATGAATAAGAACGCAAAGTTCAGCCTTGGTTTTATTTGACTGCTGTGGGAGTCCACAGCTGGCCTGAGGACTTAGAAGCTAACTTTGAGCAGCAGATTATGTTTTCCTAAAGCAACCTTGAGCAGCACTGAGAAGCTTTTAGGTTAGGCAGTCTCAGAGAGCCAGTAGACATAAGAAAGCTTGGCAAACATTCCACTGCGGAAACCTAGCAACAGATGAGCACATCAGTGGGAAGTCAGACACGTTGATCACTGACCAGTTAGCATCTTCAAAGAAGTAACAGGACACCGCTTCGTACGAATTGCTTTTAGCAGCCTTCTGTTAGACAGCACTAGGGGTCAACCCCTAGGGGCTGGAAGTGTATAAAACGCAGCCATGTCTGTTAATAAACATCTTCAGTTTTAACTCTCATAGAGTCGTCCTGAAGTCCATTTCTTACCCATTTGTTCGGTACCAACAGACTGCCAATGAAGAAGCTGTGCAAGATGGCCCTGTGCAAAGTGGTTGAGGCAGTTACTCATCTCAAAAGCTAGGAAAGACTGTTCTTACATTTATGAAGCACATATTGAGCACCTTAATGAAGCACAATGTATTCTTCAGCTGGGATGAGAGAACACTTTGTGAATAGTTAGCAGAGTCTAAAGGAAACAGTCCCCAAAGCCATAGGATCTCTTCAGCACTAGCAGCATTAAAAGATGTTGATGCAAGCAATGTGCTTGTTTTGACAAAGTCTGCTCAGGACATCACAAATTACAGTCTGTAGCATGCATTGATCCATATTTCTAATGTCCCCACCAAATCAAATGAACTGCAATTAGAAAGTGTTTTTAGCTGCTCACTATTCATCTGCTAAGAAAATCTAAAACGATTTTACACTTTTGTCTGAAGTTGGTGCTTCTGTGATCTCAAGGGCTAAGTAGAGACAGACCTATGCTGGGAAAACCAACTTATTCTAAACCACAGAGGCGCTCTGCATTTTGGATTAAGGTTCCAGCTTGCTTAAAATTTTGAAATAAGCAACAGTTTCACTTTAATCTTTAAATCAGCTTAAGGTACTATATAATTTGATTAGTTTGGAACTCATGAGAATCGTGACATTCACTTATTTTCTTATAGCTCTTTCCTAATTTTTACTGATTCTCAATGGCTATGTTCAAGTACAAGTATAAGATCAATTCAAAGTTACTATTCCAAAAAAGCAGCTGGCACAGAAATCATCATTATGTTGCATCATTTGATTTGTTCACCATGCTTAGTATACCCTGCATTACAGTACCTTTTATCAACTGTTTTAAAAGGAAACTACACTTTTCCTGTGTTTCAATATACAACACTGTGTCCAAAAATAAACCAAATTTTGGTTCTTCTACAATTCTGCTTCTTTCCAGTATATATATTCAAAACAAAACAATTTCTCCAAAGGAGACAATATGACTTGAGAAGGAAATGTATCACAACTTTATTATTTTAAGGTGTTACAAGCTTGTGAGGGGAAAGCTGTTGAAATATACTCTACTAAGACCTAGATGTTCAGTTTAAAATTTCAGTAGTGCTGTTCTAGCTACAGAGTGAATACCTAGAATGAGAAAGAACTGGGGATGAAAATAGCTTTTTTACTCCTAACTTGCTCAGAAGGGCACGAGACTCAACAGGGTTTCCCCATGGTATCTCTGTAGTGGGTAAAAGCTGTAAGAAACATTTATACTAGATGCTTCTTTTGGATAATATGCTTTTCAATAAAATCTCTAGATTGTCACTATTTACCTTGATTTGTTTCACATCCTGGAATAATACAAGTATGCAATCTGGATTCCCTTCAGGTGAAACAAAAGTAAGGGATGTCCAACTGTTAATGTGCCTTCAGTTCAGAGAAATAGTTTAAGCTAGTCTGATGGAGCCCTTCTGAAATGCATAGAGCAGGGTTGAAAAGCGCTCAGTATCCACCCTCTCTCTACAGGCCCTCTCCTGCTGCACTGTATTGCTTGCTAATGAATCGTTAAGAGCTTCAGGTAAAAGAAACTGTGACCAGTGCCTAGGCCTGAGCTGTGTCTGGTCTCCAGGAAAAACATTCACTTGTTATCCTCAGGAACCCAAAATATTTCCCTGTGATTAACTTAAAGGAGAGGCTGATTGAAATAAGTGCACTCTCAGGGGACTTTAAGAATTTAATTAACTTCAGAGTTTGCAACTTTTGGATAACATAGGCACTCCTGTAGGCACTACGGATCATGGTGTGTAAGTGCCCAAGCTGGCTCTACACAGAATCAGATCTTACTTACTAGCTTGTTTTTAGCATCTTGTGAATACAAATGCACTGCTTAACTTTGGATATGAGTGAAGAATTAAAGATATACCCTCCCTGCAGGCCACAAGCTCAAGCACAGCACTGCACTAAGACAGTGATGTGGCTATTAGACCAGAAACACTACCACATCTCACTCCATCTCCCTTACCTTTGTGAAAAGCAGTAGGCAGTTGGAGTTAGCGCATTTTGGTCCCCTCCTATCTTCTCAGGGCACAGATTGAACCATTAAAGAATGCAGACCTTCTGTGGAAAGACACATATGTCTCACCCACAGAGGACTTACGCATTCCTCTTCCTTTCAGCAGTGCTAGACTTCTAGTAAGAAAGATAAAATATTTGTTTTCTAACTTTTTATTAGTGCCTTTCTTCACTTCATCTTTATCACCATGTAAGTTTGTACTGAATTCCCATTGTGCAGAAGTCAGACAGCGTATAATTCAATGGCATCTTGATCTTCCACGTTGTGTTTCATTTTCCTTCAACTCTCCCTCCACATATCCCAAAGAAGGTGCTAATAATTCATATAGTATTTTCCATGGGTATTGCATATTTAATATTTTATGAGCTGAGATAAAAGATATTACCTCTTTGAATTTTTACTCTTTATCTTGTGAAGAGGGTCAGGGACTTGCTCTGGGACCCTGGCACTTGTCAGCTACTTCTGAATATTGGCTTCAAGTCTCAGATTTGTAGCTCAAACCTTCTGCCACAGATCCTTTCGAGTCTTGTAATGCTCCATACCCCATCTGTTGCTTCCACTTTGCCTTTCTCCTTTCTTTCACTAACTGGGCACACAGTTTTCCTTGTCTCCTTCCATCCCACCACAGTCCTTCTCCTTTCTGTCCTGTCACTTCTTTCCATTTCCCTCCTGCTCAGCTCCTCTGCTCACCTCTCATGGTAATCTTAGTTCAATTCCCTGTTCCCTGACACTCCCTGTTGTGTGCTACACCTTCCCATTTATGAAAAAACAGGTTTTGTGGGGAAGATGAAATGGCTGTAGGCTTAGATGTTGCCTTAAGTGATGCTTTAATACTGTGAGACCAGTGTTTGTTGACATATGCAGTTTTCTCAGTCTCTCAAATTAGCACCACCACCCACTCCCACCTCCCAGCCCCCCCAACGCATATAGACTCTTATTTTTCACCTTTTTTCTTTCTGAGATACAACTTTACGTATTCAGAAAGGTTCCCAACCAACAGCAAGAAACATGCTAATAAAATAAAATACTAGATTCTCATTTCATCACTTAGCTGTAGGAGCAGAACTTTAAGACAATACCCCCTATAATAAAAATTATGAGAAGATTTTGAAATCTGGCAATGTAGCTTAAGTATTGAGTAAGTGTAACTATTTATTCATAATTTTTTTCTTTGCTTAGGGAAATGGGGTGAATATAATTGAAACAGTTTACAAATTTAAGATGGAGAGAAATTCTATCTGAGACAGGCTTAGCTCTGATTGCCCTGTGCACACGTTAAAAAATGCGTCTTGAATATGAAGTGACCACTGCTCCTGTTGCCATGTTAATGTGGCATGCAGATAGAGCACTTCCTAGTGACATGGCAACACTTCTATACTATCTCATATAAAGTTTAAAAATATTTTTCTTATGAAAGGGACTTTGATGTTTGGATGCTATTTTTATAACTATTCATCAGCTTCTCTTCATACTGATTACACTTTTTAGTTAATATATACAAAAATTGTTTCCAGGCAAGTACTAATTAAAGCTATATTTATGGACAAATAGGAGAACAGAAAGAAAAACAGTTTGAGTATAGATTTTGCCATTAACCCTTTCATACACAACAGGAAATGTCTTCAGGGCTTCATAAAAAAAAATTAATGAGTCCTTTGTACTGCTTCATTGACTGAGACATATTAACATCAACTGATTACAATAGCCTAATAACATAAGTAAATCAGAGTTAATACACCTATTTAAAGTGGAGAAGAAATAGCTAAGTTACCACAAAAAAACCACTGAGAAACATTGTTTCAGTTGTTTCAGGCACACATTCTGCCTTTCAGATTCAGGAACAAAGAAGGCTGTGAAGCCAGTCCTAAACCATGTAAGTTTACGTATTCTTCTGTCATCAATGGAATTATGACACAAAGTTGAAACACTGAAAATGTTGCCGTTTACTTCATTCAGAGCAGGAATGGCTCTGAAATGAGATTTTTGGTGCTGTTCAAAGCAGAAATTCTGCTCTGTTTGTATAATTTGATGTCTCACACTTCTGCAATCACATTTCCAATTTTTAACCTGATTTTGTAAAGATATGTGGCTTGCAAGATTTTGATGTGTGTGATCTGGACAGTTCTTAGACTATGGATCAAATTCATTCACACTAACAGATGGGAAGAATTTCCTACAGTTATGAAAATAGGAACTCAAGTAGAGAATAGAGAGACCTTAGTTTGTTTTTCTCATGGGAGAAAGGCTAAAAAAAGCCCTCACCTCCTTTATTTTCTTATCAGAGAATCAATATATGCCTTACTATAGCATTTGTTCACAATTTTACTGCAGTGTATTTTTTCCACATCACTTGTTTATCCTTTGCCTGTCAGCCCTTGCATGGGTATGCATAAATATGATTCAACACACTATCTTTATTCATCAAGAATATATTCAGGCCACTGGAACAGGCTGCCCAGAGAGTTTGTGGAGTCTCCTTCTCTGATGACTTTCAAAACCCTCTGGGATGTGTTCCTGTGCAACCTGATCTAGGTGAACCTGCTTTAGCAGGGAGGGTGGACTACAAGTTCCCCAGAGGTCCCTTCCAGCCCTTACCATTCTGTGATTCTGTGATCAATAAGCACATCCTTAGGTTGCATGCGGTTTACTAGGACTTACAGGGTATCTTGAACTGGGTTGAGGTAAAAAGGATACAAAAAGAAGGGAGCTATTTGCCCCTTCTTTGTACTCCTGAGTGACATGAAATTCAGGCTGGTAATGGCTTTGCTCCAAGGTTATGCAGGGGCATGGCTTGTTTAGGGCAAGACTGACAGACTTGCTTTTTACAAGTTAATGTGGGCACCCAAAGTGATTAAAGCCATGGCAGCAACCAGGTTTACTCTGTATATGTGTGACTTCTTGATGCCATGGCCGGATTGATTTGGACAAATTGGTTTGGGCAATCAAATTTCCCTGCAACAGGCCAGTCCTACAAGACTGGAACAGCCTGGGGTTTGGTTTCTTGTTTGTTTTCTTTCTGACACATTGCTATGGTTGTCTCTGAGTTTGCCTTGTTTTTATACTGTTGCGTATAATCAGATCATTAAATAACCCAGAGTAGGCAAATTGTTACTGCAAGTTAACAGAGAACCTTGAAATGAGATGTCTGAATTTAAATGCTGCCAGTGTTTCAAGGCTTGTGGGTATTCATTAGAAATAAAAAGAAAACACATATAAAATATAGAACCTTTTGAATTCCCTATTCTTGAGTGGAAAACAATATAATGAAGGGCTTGCTCTTCAATTCAGCTGTACAGCTAGACCCCTAATCAAGAAAAGTCTTAAAAGAAGTTAGTCTTGATCCAGATTATCCGAATTACATGGAGGCTATGCATGTGTTTAAGGATTTTGTTATAATGGAACGACAGCATGAAGCAGGATTCGGCTATATTTCTCCAGACTACAAATGCAAGACTCATCTTGTCAAGGTCATGATGTAAAAATGAAACCTCAACAAGTTTTGCTAACCAAATGAGATGAAAGTAGAAATAGAACCCAGCTATATTTAACATGTGTCAACGTGTTATAAATCTGTGAGTAAATGCAAGTGCATTGTAGGTCTGTGTGGCCACATGAAATAGGCCATGCGCTTTGAATAATTTATTTAATTTACAAAAACAGATGAAATGGTGGATGGTTATAATTTCATTATACTTTATTTGATGTATCAATTATTGCTTTAAATTCTTGAAGAAAAAATCAATCAGCTGAAAGCCTTTAGCGTATTCAACACTACTTCTCTATCTACCTTTTCTACTTTTCCCTCTACTATGGAAAAGGAATGTCTTAACTTTCACTGGACACAATACAAAGTGAACTTCAATATTTCTTTCATTTTTTTCCTTAAAATAACTTTCTCCTTCTGCCATAATTAAGTTAACTGAAGATATGCATGATTCACTTATTACCACAGGCATAATTTTAACTATTTTCTTCCTCAGCCAATAAACTTCTTTCTATTTGGATCTATGTAAACAACTCTTGCCAATGTCTAAATGCAATCACTAATATGTTTGGGTTAACACAATTATCCTGAGAGAACCAAAAATAAATATAATCAATACAACTGATTTTGGCAATGGGCATGGGGATAAATTCTTAGAGATATACAGACCACTTGAATAATCCCATTTTGTCAA
The DNA here is from genome assembly GCA_033124195.1 of Coracias cyanogaster. Classification (NCBI taxonomy): domain Eukaryota; kingdom Metazoa; phylum Chordata; class Aves; order Coraciiformes; family Coraciidae; genus Coracias; species Coracias cyanogaster. The sequence continues at coordinate 81,570 of JAVSBS010018649.1, read as the reverse complement.
CATACTTATATTCTGAGTTAAATTCATCCTAACTCAGCCAAGGACTCAGCACTTTTGAAGTCCCTCAGCTCTTCAAAATAGGGCTTTGATGAGACAGAATTCATATGCAGATCTTGTCTTGGCTCTATGTACATAAACATATCTGCCTAGTAGGTTGAAGAGCCTGTGTCACTTCAATGGCTTACCGCTTGGAGTTCAGACAGTCAAGAGGAAATGTATAGAAAAACACTTATAGTAAGCCATGCTATCATTATTTATTAGCCAGTAAAGCATCAAATACTGTGATGTGGCCAATGAAATCACAGCAGGAGACCCCTCAATTCCCTTCTCTTTTATTATGTTTCTTCATGTATCTTCTACCAAATTTTTAGCAGCAAAACAAAGAATTTACACTATTTCAGATGCAAACGTCTTCATTTGGATGTGTGATTGTAAATCTGAAGGCAGCCTGTTTTATTGTTGACAGCTAACCTCATTTTTAAACACTTAACTGAAACTTTTGTGGAACTAAATCTGTCAGTATTTGCTGTCCTCTGAATATGTAACTGTCCTATACACATCCTGTACTTAATGAATGGGCTGACACTGAATCATCACAAATGTGTTATGTGGAATTGCACAACATCAATATACACAGTCGTTTAAGCTGGAAAGGTCATCTAATGATAATCTTTTGCTGAGGTGAGTACAGACTTTTGTGTGGGTGCTGATTTAAATATTTGCCTCCTTTGCTGTAAAAACTATGGATCAATATAAATTGTTGCTGGTAGCTTTTTTATGCCCTTTGTGTATGTTTTTTGAAAAAGCCTCTCCACATTACTCATTTGTTATTTAAGAAAATAATTGCACCATTAGTATACTAAAACAGCACCTCAGCAAAAGAGCTCTGATGGCCTGTTGTCTTGTTAATTGTGTTCACAAGTGCCGTGGAGTTCAAAATTTTCTGGGTATTTTCCCATATGTCTGAAGAATGCACAGGTCAGTATCTGTCTATCAGTAAGTGGCTGAGATGGTTGAAACAAATGATTTAGACCTTTTCGAAGTCACAGATGGCTGTAGGGTAAACAGCCTATGAATTACTAGGTCAAACGGAAAACACAGAACCTACAAGAACCAATTAGCTCATTTCTTTCCTGTAATGTGCCACTTATCTTCAGCTGATATGTTAAGATGAATAATAATGAGAATAGTAAAAAAAAAGTAGTTTTATTTGCAGGGCACATGAGCCAAATTTTTGCTAGTTTTCTGCAATACTATTCTTTCTCTGAAGTATGATGAAGTGTAGTAGATACTTTTTTATACCTGAAATTATACATGATTTCATTAGGGTCAGTGAAAGGACCATGGCAATATGTCCTATGACACTTTATATTCAGGTCTTTTTTGAATTTTAAGTATTGCAACACTGCATAGTTAGCTTATAAAGAAGACATCCTGTGACTCCTTTCAATTATGAGTTTGCTTAAACCTATTCCAAAGTTATAGTGGAAACATGACTCTTAGCTAGGCTGAACATGTGATAATTTGAATAAATCAGCAAGGAGTGGAGCAAATACCAATGAAAAGTTAATTCTAACATCAGATTAAATATTTTAATACCAATTATAAGATATATAATTTGGAAAATGTCCTTTTATTAGCTTAAAGCTAAGACTTTAATGAATTTTGTCTCCAGATTGTTCCTACATAAATAATTCTTTAATTGAATAAATTTTTTACATTAGTATGCCTGCCTGTCACCAGACTGAATTCTGTGCAGGTTGGTTATATTTCCATATGAGCAATTATATTATTGATACTGCTGCAATAATGAAAAAAATCAAATGACCCTTCATTGTATACCACATTTAATGGAAACAGATGCCATTCAAGCTAGTGAAAATGCTGAGAGCTACAGTGGTGCATGGGGAGCCTGGAAGCTGAATAGTTTATCCTTGTGAAGGAAATAAGGTTATTACTGTGAGGAATTATAGCTCTTCTTTCATTCTCTCCACTGATCCAGCTCCTATTGAAATCTAAGGAAGGACTCTGGTTGGCTTCAGTGAGAGCAGACTGGAGCTTTTTAATACCTGTGAGTCTCTGAAATAGAATAAATCTTCCTCTCTCATTACTTGAGAGCTGGCTGATTCCTAAGTGCTGAGTTCTGCTGTCATCCTCAATGCCCTGCAGTGCAAAATATCACCAAAGCAATTGTACTAGCTCCTCCAAGCTCAGCCTCTCAAGTGAAATTAGTGATATGGGTGAGATGCCAGATGGGGATGCAATGGACAGGACAAGATTTATGGTGCTTCTTAGTGTAATTCAAGGCACAGCTACCAAGAACTGAAGGGAGAAACCAGAGTGAACTGAGGGCGGGCTAAGTAACATGCTCATTTTTTGTGAAATAAAAGAGATGAATTGGGGAAAAAAAAAACCAAACCAAACAACTAGAGTGTGGGGGTAGATTATTGCTGATGGATAAGAAAAAAAAATAAGAGAAATGGTTAGTGTATGCTCATCTTTACATAGAGAAACTACTCCATGCCACTCCCAGCACTTAAAATACATGCTGTATGTTCAACCAGTTCCAGCTGGAGTAAATCAACTTATTCTCAGGTTTGCAAACCTAACCTGATGCTTAGTTCTTTATTGAATCAGGTACTACAAAAGAAACTTTTTCAGGACTCAAAGATTGCATAGAAGAAAAATAGAACATTGCAAATAATTATCTAAAATCTAGTTATGTAGAGTAAGGAACAGTAGAAGAAGCAATGATTTCAACCTTCCAGTCTACTGCAACAGCACAATAGTAATTCAGTGCTGAATTTTAATTCATTGAGAAAAGACATGTGGCATGGGAAATATAAATTTTTCACTAGAATTTCTGGTGCATGTGAGGGATCGGACCCCGACATCATGTTATTTCTACATTACATTGTCAACTACCCTATAGTGTTTACTGTAAAAAGTGGGCTCCTTTACTTCATCTTAAGTGTCCCTCAAAACACACATAGATTAGTAGTTTTTAATAAATGTGTCTGTTTTGATGCAAAAACATTTTGTACAAAGGTACATTCAGGTAATATTACCTAGGCCAATATCCAGATGGATACTCTGGATAAGTTGCAGCCATATCACAAGGAAAATGTCTACTGTAATCAGGCTTTTGCAGCATAATTAATATCAGTCAGTCTTTCCCCCACCTCTTCCACAGTTGCTCTGTCTCAATCTTACTCTATTTGTCATGCTATGTGTGCATTTATGGGCATGCTTGTGTCAAGCACTTTAAGATAACATATTTAAATGTAAAAGGAAATCAAGAAACATAATATTTGATAATTTGTTATATCTTATTAGAAAATGTCACATTAGTTTTCCTTCTGTTCTAGGACACAATTTGCACCCCTTACTAAGCATTGTCCCCAGCTGAGAAGAATGCAAGAACTTACCACAGCAACTCTGATTATCCTCCATTTCAACATTTCCTTCTAGCCCTTCAGGAGAAGAAGCTAATGCCACCTTAAGAAGCAATTAATACAGGACCAGCTTTGTGGTAATCACAACTTGCAGAGCTTCCGCAACTGCAGCTGCTCTCCTACAGGCCCAAGTGGAGCAGATCATCCTTTGCACAGACACTCTCCATAATGCTTCAATACTTTAAGGAAACAAAGCCAGTGACTTCTTTTTTGGTAGAGAAGGAAACAGACACTGATCCAAATAAAATATTTTCTACTCACCAGCTTGAAGGTCACTGGGAAATTACACATGCACCACACAAATACATGCACCCAGAAGGGAAAGCAGGCTAACACACAAAATAGTTGAGAACAGGATTTTGTAAGATGACATGACAGGCTGCAGTGATCAAAGGCAGGTGACTGCTGATCAGCAGCTTCCTTGCATGCAACTGGCCTCATTCATGCCTCTTCTCTCCATTTTCTTATGTTTCTGATCCAGCTTTATCCCCTACTTTCCTGCCTTTGGCCCTTCTGGAGTTTTGCATGTTCCCAATATTCCTTTAAATAACCCATTATAAGTTTGCTCTTCTCCGTGAGACTGCTGTGCTAGTTCAGCCATCATCATTTTATATGCTGCCATCAGTTGCCTGATTACACAGGCCAGTGCTCAACTCAGCAACATCGCCTCAGAAGTCTTCTTTCAGACAGTCCTGACATAGCTCCCTGTGGGCCCAGCTCCTCCTCCGCCCACTGTGGCACTGACATGACCTGATGGACACAGATGGCTCCCCCAGTGGCCCTTCACATGGAAGAACACCGCTGAGAGAGCTCAACAAGGTGTGACCAGCCCCAACAGTATCCACACCCAAGAAGAAGCTCCTCCAACTGATCAGCTTCCGGTTAATATAATTCTGGCATTGCCCACCACCCCAACCATGACCACCTAGGTGAGTGCAGAGCAATAAAAACACAAGTGGACCAGGTTCTGCCTCTGGAACATGAAGTCAATAAGAAAAACAAAACATTCTGCTAGGTTGTGACTTATTCACATTCAACTCCAATTTGGGGCCAACAACTCAGGCCCCAGCACTTCAGAGACCCATGATAATCTTATTTCCCCCCTTCTCAGTTACACAATTCTGGATGAACCTCAAGGCAATCAGATTTTCTTCAAAAGCACTCCCTTGACCCAAAATATATCTTAGCTACCTAAGACTCAAAGTTTGGAAAACCAACCTGAACAAATTTTCACATTTTTATGAAAACTTTTAAAAGTGAAAACAAATAGAAAGAAATGTTTTTAGTGTATGCTTTTTTCCTACTCATTTAAAATATTATTATTTGAGGCAATGGAGTGATTTAATAAACTAGATTTCTTGTAAGAATAAGAGCTGCAAAATTGGGCCCTTTGGGCTTGAAAGTTGACATCTAGCTCCCTCTAGGATGTCTCATGTTGAATCCACTTGTCTCTCCGGTATTTTCTACCAGGTAATGTAAACATTTGGGAAATTGCTCAGTGCTCTTCTTCTACTTTCTGGAGAACCTGTGCTCCTAAACATAGTACTTAAGTTTCCACAAGTAGGTAGGAGGCTCAAAAAGTTGATTTTTTTAGCTCTCACCTTTTCTTGAGGTCTTCTGTGGATGTAGCCCCCTATGTTTTAGTGTTATCATCCACACTGTTCATATGAAGCTGATAAATACAGAACCCTCAAAAACAGAACTCGTGAGTCATTACATCTGTTTTCTGATTTTTATATTCATTTTAGGAACTTTCCCAGTCTATAAATTGGAAATAATCCCAGAAAATGAATAAATGGGTTACTCCGATAGCAGTTTCAATTAAAAAAAAAAAAAAAAGAGAATGCGTAGTGTAGTCAATCAGGAAATATTATGCTAATTACTGTAAAGATAACAGCTGTTCATACTCTTCAGATTATTAACACCTTCTACACTCCAGCAGGGAAGCATCCCATGGAACACTAATTTTCCATGTGCAAACAACTGCTGCTCCTTCACAGGGAAGCAAGTAATACATTCTTCTCTCTGACAGAACAATAGGCAAGCAACAGCAGGCAGAACAGAAGTTTTATGACTTTCAAGATTTTGTTAATGTCATTGGTGCTGCAAACTGTACAATACATATGCTACAAGCACAAAACAAGTGTGGTTCTTATAAGGCAAAAATCACATCCAGCTTTTTATACATAAAGAAATTACTAGCTATGCCAGATGTTCATTTTTTTTCTCTTTTTACTTTTCCCTTCTTTTTTTTTCTTTATCAAATTAAAAATGGTGAACACTCAACACTAGTTCTGAACTGATTTTGTGAAAAGGTCAATTTTTTACTTTATAAATCAAATCTGTAGCCAAATTACTATGGTGCTCACTCCTCATTTTCTGTACTATTGAAATAACTTTCAGTGAATTGCTACTGTAAATGTTCTGCTCATGTTATAGAGCAGGAAAACAACTGTTATTTTAAGGAAAAATCCTGTCCTACCAAGGAAAACTGGCTGTGATCTCGAAAAAGGTGGAACAACGTTTTCTCTACAAAAATTATGACTTGAATAGTTGCCCTGGTTTGAGTTAGAACCAAACCAATTCTGTTCAGTGATTTTACTTTTCAGCTAAGTCTTTTCCAACTAACTGCACTTTCTGAAGCTCACAGCATGTTTTTGCAGACTGTGTCTGCTTCTAGCAGTGATAACACTCCATGTTTAGAGTTACTACCAAGGACTGGTGTGTGCAGACCAAGGTCACTGCTAACTCTTGTGTACCACATCAGAGGTGCATAAAGTGAAAGGCCACCCCTGCAGGGAGGAGTGGCCAGGACAGGTGACCCTAAACTGACCAGCAAGGTGTTCCATCCCGTATACATCATGTTCAGTATAAAGCTGAGGGATCACGAGGGTCTCAAGCCTCCAGCTGTCCTCCGCTTTCCTTTGGGGTCCTCTGCCTTCTTGGACCCTTTGCTTTCGCCTTCCCTTCTTGGACCTTCTCATGCCTTTTATCCCGATTTGTTTGTTCCTGAACCCAGCTCTTGAACGCGGCTCCCTTCAGCTGCTGAGCCCAGTCTGGGACTTTTCCAGTGCCTGCATAGCCTCAGTGGTGACAGTGACCTAATTGCCATCAGGGGAAGGCTGGGTTCGATACTGGTTT
>JAVSBS010018649.1:64377-74874 GCA_033124195.1 Coracias cyanogaster | reverse complement strand
ATTTCTGGAAAGATACACAGAATACACCTAGCTTTCTTTGGAGGGAAAGGACTGAGTTGGAAAACAGATTCACCTTTCATTTTATATTATTTCATAAACTTGAAATAAAATGAACTAACTGAATGAGTAGTTTTTAATACAAATATAATACCCAATGTTAGTTAAGGTTAGTTAATGCATTACTAATATTTTTTCCAAATTCTCTTTTACTTGAAAACAATTTTATGAACAACTGCAATGTGATATAATTTTTATGACAACTAAAACGGCACAAAAAGTTAATTATTACTGTTAAAATGCAAAAGAAATTCATTTAATGGTATATTATGAAAGTTACATAACAAAAGTAGTATTTGTTGCATTTATTTATTGTTTTAAATAAAAAACCTATATTTGTATAAAGACCATTTTTCACTTATCCTAAACAATCTGTTATAGATTATATTATTTTCTCTTACTTCTTAAACTCCTTTTTCTATATATTTTGCAATTTCTCAATGGAGAAATTTTCATATCCAAATTAACTTGTTTTTAGTGTTTAAACTTTAGATACTTAACTTCTGCTTTGTGAAATCCACAGTCCTGAAGTGTGGTTAATAATGCTTGCAGAGAAATTGAAGTTTTATAGTATAAGTGCTACCAACAGAGGGGAAATGATATGCCAGAAGCTGGGATGTATGTCCAAAGTTTCCCTCTCCAAAATTAATGTTTCTCACTGCTATTATATCATTTCTGAGAGCACAGCTAGCCCAGATGACGTTTAACTACCCTGACTTTACAGTACATAATTTTTAGTTATGGAATGAATACCACAGACAGGAATATAAGCAAGATCTGCAGATAGAGATCAACCTTTCCCTCTCTTTTTCCATCTCGTATGTGGCCTAACCGCTGGATGCAGATCCTTTTGGTTTGCTTTCCTGGGAACTCCCAGAATTCCTAATCCTGGGAATCTTGTCATTTTTTGTTGCATAATGGCCATCTACCAATAGGTGGAGTTATTTGGGTTCCTTCATTAAATCTCCTTTAACTTCTTACCAGTTTCATAGTGAAAATGAGTGATGTGAATTACCTGCTGTGGGCTGAGGATTTTGAAGTTTTCTGCTTTAAGAGCTGAGCTACTGTAGAGAAGGGGAAACAGGACCTGCTCATTCTGCCCAGAAATGAGGTTTTCAGCCCTGAGTTTTGAATGACACAAGAAGGGTGCCTTGCAATCCCAACTCACTTACCTAAGCTATGGAGTGGAACAAAAATTTCTGACTTATACCAGGATTTAGCACGTAGCTGTAGATTTTTCCCTGCTTGGTACAAAAAATTCTGGGGGCATCTCCAACCTAAGGTGCTTTCTGTGCACTCACTAGTAACTGCAGATGCTTTGCAATACAGTTCAGGCACCTGAAAATGTACACTTGGTAACTTAAAGACACCAAAGTCTTTTACTGTATCTGGCTCAAGATGGCTATAAGTGGGAAGTTAGAATGAAAAGTTTAGCAAAGCATCAACATCAAGATGACCATAGAAAGCAATATAAGCAATATTCAAACCCCTGTATGAGCTTATATTTCAAGTGAAAAAGAATTTTAAAGAAACTGAAGCAAGTCTAGTGTGGATTTGTGTCAGCTCCTGGTGCACCGCTCAAAATTAAAGTGAATTTTTCTCTCTGTAGATGCTCATTTAAACACATATGATTGTCTGTTCCTGACTTTTAAAAAAGCATCAGTAGTTATAAGGCAAAGAATATCACTTAGCATTTACCTGAAAGGTTAAGATGTGAATTGCAAGTATTTATCTAGAAAAGATATCTGGTGGAAACTGATAAAAAAAAAGTAACCGTCTTAGAGATGTGAGGTAGGTATTTCTGACTGCAAACATTTCTAAATTTAGCTGGACTTTCATTTCAGGCTTGATTTCTAGTACTTATCCAATCTCAACTATCAGTCCTCAGTGCCTGGTTGCTATTCTTGAATTACAGTGATCTGAAGCAGAAGACAGATGGGATAGATACCTCTGCAATGTTGAGAGAAATGGAAATGTTTTGTCAAAGACCAGACTCTTCCCTGTCATGTGAGCTGGAGTATGTGCTAGCACAGATGGGCAGAGTGGCAACTGCAACACCCTTAGCTTCCCCAGGAGATGCTCTTCAGCTACCAAGTGTTGTGTAACAGTACCTAGTTTTTAGCTGACAGAGCAGTGCACCAGGACTTGACACAAATTCACACTAGAACTGCTTCAGGCCATCTCTCCAGTAAATATTCCCTGACATGATCTGCCACCAAAGTGAAGCCCCAGCTCACTGGACATTTACAGACCCTCGGAGGAGCTGCAGTTCCCAGTGGCAGACACTTACTGAGGTGCTGTTCGTTATTCCCATCCAAACTTGGCCACATTCAAAAGGTGTTCCTGCTGTTAGGTTTGCTTCACATGGTAGAGAGGTGCTGTAAATCCTTCTCGGTGATATTTTATACCTGGGAGGTGTTAGCACCCAGATGTTAACAGCCATGCATTTTTTTTTTTCTCCTGCCATGCTGCAGCAGTGACTTAGTAGTGATGCAGCTACCGGTTGAACTGCGATGTAGATCAAAAAGCCTGGATTAGCACAGGCTCTAAAATAACTATGTGGCAAAGCAGGTTTTATTTGTCAGATTTAAATGAGAGATTGGTGAAACCTGTTAGAACAGCAACGACTCCAGGTACAATCTGAACAGAAGGCATGAACTTTGAGCAGTTTTGCTGCAATGTTTAATGGACAGGTTGTCCTAGGATTTAAAATGTTATTAATTAAGGACCTCAATTACCAGTAAGTACTGTTTGTCTTGTTATTAGAACCATTGCTGGTAAATAGTATCATTGTTAAGAGTCATGTTCCATGCTGTACTGAGTCATAATATTTAGGAGTATAAATAAAACTAAATAGTGCAACCTTCTCTCTAGGTTAGAAAGAAAACACAATTATTACATTAATGACAGCAACAAGAAAGGACTGCCAATCACAGTGGCTTGGAAAGTATTATTGCTACAAGAGAAGATATTATAATATGAAGCCTTTAATAGCTATTAGAAACTTCCATCATGACTTCAATCAACTTTATAGCAACACTTGGATATAGTTTTCTGCAGAAAGAGGTGGGAAATGTTCTTTTTGTATTACTCAGTCATTTTCAGTGACAGCTCCCTTACAACAGTATTTAGGTCTCAGCTATACAAGCATAAAGAAGTATCTAGCCTTTAAACTGTCTTTAAGTGAGTTTCCTGTGGAGATAAAACAGAAAGGAAGATATAAAATTTAGTTTTGGTAATGGATTGCTAGATCAGTGTTTTCCCAATGAATTTTGCAGCCACCATGATGTTGGCTACCATTTGAACAGCTACTGTCTAACTGCTGTTTAGAGGCATATATATTCTGTTATACCAGAGAATAGTTACAGAAGTTAATAACAGAACTGGATTAACACTCACCTTTGCACTGAATTGGGAAACAGATTTAAAAGTTAGGAACGTTTACTGAGGTGGCCTACATCTCCTTACATCAGTCAAACACGAGAGAGGATAATAATACAGCTGAGGAAGCTGATGTTGGATAATATGTAAACCAAATTATTTAGATTCTACCTGTGCTGTACAGAGATTCATATTAAAAAGCATCAGGTGGCCAGGAGACATAGGTAAGTTGTTGCTGGTCTTCAAACTTGGCTTTGCAGAGTTCCTGTGTCTCATGCATATAATACCTGTGTCATGAGATCTGCCAAGCTGTTGTATGTTCCTTGTAAAATAGTGACCATAATAATCAGAAGCCATGCTGTGATCACATTTTTTCATTGGTGTAGGTGCAGTAACAAAAAAGTGGAATTTTTTTTTTTAATTTACCTTGATTACAGAGGAACCTGGGAAGGTTTCCAGGGCAGGATTTTTTGGGAAACACAGTGGAGGCACTAACTCAGAATAAAATGTTAGTAGAAGAGATCAGAGAGCAAATCACAAAACTAATATTAATAAATTGCAAGGTCTTCATAGTATTCACCCAAGAGCTCTCAAAATGTGGAACATTTGAACTGATGCACAACCTTAAGCTTACAATTCCTTCCTTATTACATTATTAGGTTACTGTGGCACCACTTTTGGAAAGGTTAAATGCAATTAAATACTGAACAAGAGGCCTATATGAGGAGGGAAATTACATGGATATGTACTAATTACTTGGGAAGGATCAACACATTTTGTAAAGGCAAGTCCCATCTGACAGAGTTACTACATTATGCTGGAAACAATGAAGATGGACAAAGAAGACCTGATTGCTCTGTGCATTTGGTTTTCTAAAAGCATTTTGACAAGATTCCTCACTTGAAGCTCTTAAAGAAGGTACCATGAAACAAGGGGATGTTCCCCCATACTGATAAAGAGAAAGGGAATAAGGGCTCAGGATTCAAGTTGAATGAAGTAATCAGTGAAGGAAGTTATTCAAGATAAAAAAGATAAGGGTAAAATTAAGGTACAAAGATAATAATAAAGAACTGCAGAAAGCCCTAATGACATGGCATAGATGATAAAATAGCAGATGAAACTCAATACACATAAAACATGATAAACGCTTTAGGACAGCTTTTGTGCAAGGAATAACTTCAATAGATATAGACGGTTCAGCGTGAAGAAAAGATGACAAGGTTCATACAACACAGGTCTCTAAAATCTTCACTGGCATGGGGCAGGGATGTGGGAAACAATTCCAGTGTAAGAACTAGACAGCCTATGAGTAAGCTAGCAGCAGGATAATTCAAAACAGTGAAAAGGAAACATGGCATAGACTGGAATAAACAGGAATGAAGAGTGACATTTTCATTTGAAATTAACAAAAAAATCAAGATCATTTAATGGGTGAAAGAGAAATTGTGGTCCCCTCATAGACAACAATCACATTCAGAAAGCCTTTGGTAAAGATATGGCAAAGCTCAAACATATTTACTATATAAAATTACATTTTTATTAGATTTTTCTAATTAATTTTAATAATCAGAGACAAAAAAATGTAATGTTGCTGCCATTGGTTGGTCCTATTTGGAAAAATGTTCAATCTGGAAAGTACATAATGGACATTCCTTTCCATCTAGTTCTGAGAAGAGAGTGGACAGGAAAAAATACCTGGGGTTATCTACGAAACCTTTTGTTCCCTAATAGTACATCTTCTACTGATTTATCCAGCTTAGTTTCCAGTGATGCCAAGAACAACTTTTTCACATTTTTTGGTGGAAACACTACAAGATTTTCAAAGAGTATCTAGATGATTTTTGAGATCCCTGCTAACCCAAACCATTCTATGAGTCTATGATTCTATGATTCTATGAGCTAGGTTTTCCTGGTAATTTAGACTAAATCTTCTGATGCTTAATTGTAGAGCAAAAAATGCTCTACAGAGTTGCTTGTTGTGACTGCCTGAGTCCTCCTAATACTCATTTCCACAAAACAATTACTTTCACAAACACACTCTTCTGGTCTTTTCCTTTAAGTCTAGTAGAACTATTCAGCTGGTATTTTAAATGTGCATCCTGCTTGCTTTAGCATACTGCCTTTTCTGAGTTAGTATCTGTTATATTTAATCTGCCTTTCACTTGTTCTCTCTTTTCATCATCGAAGAAGTGGTACCGTGTAATGTCCTTACCTAACAGTCTCTTCTCACTCTTGAAATACTCATCATACGCGCATGTGGTTTATCATCTGCTCCTTTTGCCTAACTATTCTGTCACCCTTTTGACCCAGTCATATTTAGACTTCTAAAATCTGTTTTCATAAGTCAGAGCTTTGTCTCTAAATGTAACTAAAATTAGGACTTCAATCCTAATATGAAATGATGGCTCAACAAGAAGAGGAAGTGCTAGAGTTACAAATAAACACAGCAGTATTTAATTCTTCTAGTAATCAGTTCCTTATGATTTTAAAAGTTCTAAAACAGTCTGGCACTGACAGATGTTCAACCACTGCATCTAGGCTTTAAAGACATTGCAGCTGCAATGTGAAAAAAATAGTAAGTGAGCTCTCCCCAGATGCAAATATAATGTAAATGCAAATTTATACGCATAGTCAGAGGCTCTGTGCAGACTTTTGTGTGCAATTGTATTTGCTGCAGTTCCAATCAATGTGATTCTGTTGGATGAAATTCATGAACACTGGAGCCATTAATCATATAGAAAAAAGGGTCACCAACATATCTGACCTCCATAGCACCAATGAATATGAAATGTGAAGGCATAATTCTGGATGCTGCAGGATTGCTGATTGCAGAACCTTCACACCTCATAGTAATCCTGAGATATGTCATTTATTTTGTCGTATCTGATAAGGCCTCTGGCATCTGGTTTTAAATTCCCTCCCTTCCCCTGTATGACTTCTGTCCAACCAGACCTATCAGGAAAGAGTCTCATAACACTCCATGATTAAATTTTACATATGTAAAAAATTACTGATTTCCCAGACACCTACTGATTTAGACAGCTAGTGGCTTTTGTTAACTGTACTGCATAGAAGCATGATCGGTGTCATTGTGATGAAACTTGTAGCATGACATGAACGATCTCTCATGATGTGCAGACAAACCCCAGACTGGAAAGTGCATTAGTTCTAACAGCATTAATAAAACGGGACCAAGTTATTTGCTATTGACTGTTTTATTGATCACTTCTGCTCCAGTGATTTAGCTATAGGGTGTAATAGAAGCTGATTATTTTCTTGTAGCACTTATAATGCTAATGAAATATGGACTGCTTGCAAGCAAATTGGTTTCACACATTGAAGTGATAGCACAATCGACAAGCAACAGTTTGTCTAACCATCAATCCCATAAAACATCAGGCTAAGTTTAGTAAAAGCTCATGTGAATGCTGGTTTTCTTCCTATAAGCTATTTTATGTGAAGACAATAATCTTCAAGTGTGACTGATATGTTGGAGACTGTCACGCTGCATACTGGTGACTTACATGTTGATTCTGATTTTTATTTTTGCCTTGATAGTTCTGATTATTCTGTTTCATTTCCTTGAAGAATAGGTGTTTCTGGGAGGCTTCCTAGAGAAGTACTCTTAAGGGAAAAAAACAACCTTGAGATACACCTGAAACTGAGCAGTATTATTATTGTCATTTAACTAATTAGAAAGGTAAAATGGCATATGTTCTTCTCAATTATGCGTACCTTCATCTAATAATTGCTTCATTGCTTGGACATCTCATGTATTTCCAGAAACTGTCCAGGAGGTTGTTTGCTCTCTTTGTGGAAAATAAAATTTGCAGTGCTAAGGACAGTCAAAAAGCCCCACTGGCTGGTACTCAGTCCTGCTGTAGGGTTTGCTGTAATTACTTGCAAAACTGAGAAAGGCATTGTAGGTTACTGAAGGTATACAATAACATGAACATCCAAGGCAAGCTCTTGTGGTTACACTACCTTTTCAGGGTGCTTGAGGAACAGTGATTAAGTAATCTCAGCAAAAACAAGGAATCTTAATTTTTTATCAAGGAATTTGTAAATTTCAGTTTCAAAATATGAGATTCCTTAAAGGGAAATCTGTCAGTCCTTATCCTGAGAAAGTGCTGAGCATTACTTTTCAGAATGCAAGACTTCGGTGACATTTCTCAATCTCAGCTAAAGTTTCTGCCAATCAACACCTGGTGGGATAAATTTATTTTGGATAGAAACTAACAGAAAAGATGTCTGCACTTTTTGTTATCTCCTAGATAGAATAAATAGATTTTTTGCATAAACTTACTTAGCATGTCTAGTCTTCTGTGGCAGGGGGAGTGTTAATTGTGCAACCAAACCCAGAAAAACAAAATCAATGAACTGAAGAAAATAAAAACATTAGCTGAACAATAGCAAGAACATTTCTTTGAGCCTTTGATGATGAAAAGTGACTGACCTTAACCACTTAGCCAAGAACCATAGAAAGGAAAGGCATAACACAGATGTAAGGAAAAATAAAAATACCAATGGGCTATTTAGGATCATCTGGACCATGTTAAGATCCACGAACCATCTGCAGCATGTCATGCGTTCTTCCTCTATATGTAAGGGAGTTGGTACAATACTACATAATTTTAGAAATGTTTCAAATGTCTCTTGTTAAGAGGAAACAAAAAAATCCAAGCTTTCTGCTGCTGGCAAAAAGAGAGAGTGGCAGGTAGATCTCATACCAGAGTGACATCACTTAAATATTTCTCCTAGCTTCAAGCAACATAGTGTCAAAATAACAAAATTCTATTATTCCACTCTAAGAACCATTTGAGTTCTGCAGCATCCTGAAAATATGCCAGTCATGGCAATAGGCCTCTAGGTCTGCATTTTTTCAAGTAAAGTTTCTGTGATAACTATGGAGGATATCATACTTTGAATTAGTCTTTTTGGATAACGTAGATGTTTACTAGCACAAAGTCTATGGTGCTGTGAATCCCATACCTTCAGCACGTGCATAAAGAAGTCCTACTTCAGGGAGGGCAGGTCACTGAAGGGTATTGACTAACTCAGGAAGAAAAGGAAAGTCTATGGCCTACAGAAGCAGGTGCAGGCCACTCAGGAAGACTAGGATAATTCTGTGAAGTTATGCAGGGAGTAAATCAGAAATGCCAAAGCCCAAATAGATCTTAATCTGGCTACTGCCATAAAAGACAATTAAAAATGTTTCTATAAATACATTAACAGCAAAAGGAAGACTAGGGGTAATCTCCATCCTCTCTTGGATAAAGGGGGAAATATAGTGACAAAGGATAAGGAGAAGACTGAGGCACTGAATGCCTTCTTCGCCTCTGTATTTAGTAGTAAGATCAGTTGTCCTCTGAGTGCCCAGACCCCTGAGCTGGATGACAGGGACAGGGAGCAGAATGAAGCCCCAATAATCCATGAGGAAATGGTCAGTGAACTACTACACCACTTAGATACACATAAGTCTATGGGGCCAGATGAGATCCACCCAAGGTTAATAAGCTGGTGGAAGTGCTCACCAAGCTACTTCCATCATTTATCAGCAGTCCTGGATAACCAGGGAGGTTCCAGTCGACTGGAGGTTAACAAACGTGACACTCATCTACAAAAAGGGCCAGAGAGAGGATCTGGGGAACTACAGGCCTGTCAGTCTGACCTTGGTGCCAGGAAAGGTTATGGAACAGAACATCTTGAGTGCCATTACAAGGCATGTACAGGACAATCAGGTGATCAGGCCTAGTTAGAATGGGTTTATGAAAGGCAGGTCCTGCTTGCCTGATCTCCTTCTATGACAAGCTAATCCCCCTAGTGGATAAGAGAAAGGTTGTAGATCTTGTTTATCTGGAGTTTAGTAAAGATTTTGACACTATTTCCCACAGCATTCCCCTGGAGAAACTGGCTGCTCATGACTTGGTTGGTTGTATGCTTTTCTGATAAAAAATTGACTGGATGGCTGGGCCCGGAGAGTGGTGGTGACTGGAGTTAAATCCAGTTGGCAGCTGGTGATAGGGATCGCTACTGGGGCCAGTTCTGTTTATATCTTTATCAATGACCTGGATGATGGAATCAAGGGCACCCTCAGCAAGGTTTTAGATGACACCAAGTTGAGTGGATGTCATCTGGGTGTCACCAATGCTACAGGCTTGAGGAGGAATGGCTAGAAAGATGCCCAGTGGAAAAGGACTTGGGAGTTCTGGTCAGCAACCATCTGAGCCAGCAAAGTGCCCAGTTGACCAAGAAGGCCAGCAGCATCCCAGCTTGTGTCAGAAACAGCATGGCCAGCAGGACTAAAAAGTGATCGTCCCCCTGTACTTGGCACTGGTGCGGCTGCACCTCAAATACTGTGTTCAGTTTTGAGCCTCTCACTACAAGAACAACATTGAGGTACTGCAACATGTCCAAAGAAGGGCAATGAAGCTAATTAAGGGTCTAGAGAACAAGTTTTATGAGGAGTACCTGAGGGAACCGGGGTTGTTTACCATAATTTACCAGAAGTCATAGCTAACTGGGGAGGTCCCAATGGACAGGAGGGTAACAAATATAACACCCATCTACAAGAAAGGCAGGAAGGAGGATCCAGCAAACTATAGACTTCTCAGACTGGCTTCAGTACCAGGGAAGGTCATGGAGCACAACATCTTGAATGTCATTACAGGACAATCAGGGGATGAGGCCCAGTCAGCATGGGTTTATGAAAGGCAGGTCCTGCCTGATGAACCTGATCTCCTTCTATGACAAGATGACCCGACTATTGGACAAGAGAAAGACTGTGAATATCATCTACCTAGATTTTCAAAAAGCATTTGACACTGTTCCCCATAGAATTCTCATGGAAAGACTGGCTGCTCATGGCCTGGATGAGTATACGATCTGCTGGATCAAGCACTGGCTGGACAGATGGGCACAAAGAGTGGTGGTCAATGGAGTTAAATCCAGCTGGCAGCCAGTCACAAGTGATGTTCCTCAAGGCTCAGTGTTGGGACCATTTCTGTTTAACATCTTTATTGATGATCTTGATAAGGACATAGAGTGTATCATCAGTAA
>JAVSBS010018649.1:41463-64277 GCA_033124195.1 Coracias cyanogaster | reverse complement strand
CTGAGAGAGTGGTTGGGCACTGGAACAGGCTGCCCAGGGAGGTGGTGGAGTCACCATCCCTGGAGGTGTTTAAAAAAGGAGTGGAGGCCATGGTCTAGTGGTAAGAGAGATGTTGGGATGAAGGTTGGACTTGGTGATCCTGGTGGTCCTTTCCAACCATAATGATTCTGCATATAGAATCATAGAATGGTTTGGGTTGGAAGGGACCTTAAAGATCATCTAGTTCCAACCCCCCTGCCATGAGCAGGGACGCCTTCCACTAAAGATACCATCAATTCCAATCTTTGAAGTGAGGATACGTTTTCAATTAGACCCACAATTTCCAGCCAACTGCACAAAACCTCATTCTGAATCAAGTATGATGGTGCTGAGTATCTTAGAAGTGTGCTGCAGCCTCTTCCACCGTGACACGGACACAAGCACTATCTCAGGGAGGCTGCAGCCTCATTTTGTGATGGGCTGCAATGAGCTACAAGGAAAAATGAAGTGATAGGGCCATAATGTCAGAGACTGCTCCTCACAAGACCCTCACACACCATTTGGGCCTCGAACGGCCTCAAGTTGTGCCAGGGGAGGTTGAGGTTGGACATCAGGAAAAATTTTTCTCACTGAAAGGGTTGTCAAGACCTGGACAGGCTGCCCAGGGCAGTGGTTGAAACCCCATCCCTGGTTGTGTTTAAAAGCCGTGTAAATGTGGTGCTGAGGGACATGGTTTAGCAGTGGACTTGGTAGAGTAGGGTTATGGTTGGACTTGATGATCTTAAAAGTCTTTTCCAACCTAAATCATTCTATGATTTCTCTTGTATGGATTCCACAAAGGACTTCTTAAACGTATAAATCCAAATTCCTTCTGGGGGAAAGAGAAAAATGGTGAGAATTTAGGATCAATTTCCCTGAAGCAAGTCCAACTGCTAAACGGAGAAGGAGAGCAAGAACAACACTGGACAAAAACACAGAACCAAGTAAGGGAAAAATACTAGAATGAACTTCATTTGAGAAATAGTGAAGTTTTGGAGAAGGGCAGTGATGTGGACAGAGCCGAGGTGCACAGCGATCTACACAGGTTACTGCCAGGTACAGGATTTGCATCTTATTTAAACCATGAGCTTTGAAAAATCAGGGTTTATCTACTTACATGTTTTGAAAGAGAGTTAAATCAGATTAACGTTCACACCAAAGTGGTGCTGGATTCAATCACATCTCTGATGACCTTCAGTGATTCTGCCCAAAGACTTCCAGGTCTACAATCCCTGCCGAAAAAACTCAAACGAAGTTCTCTGCGTGCAAAATTGATTAACCAAAGCGCTGGGGTCGATATTTTATTTATCAGTATACCCGGAAAAAACCCCAAACCCTACTGAATTCCCTTCACTCCCTGAAGTCCCAGTTCTAGAGATAAAATTTTCTTGTGGGGATATACATAAATAATCCTCAAATAGAACAAGCGGAGAATTTACAACTTTCTTAGAAAGCACAAAACAGGAGGCCACGGGGCAGTGGAAGCAAAGGTTTGTGGCTGGTCATCCCTCGCTGATGACTACATTCTGTGAACGGTCGGTGTAAGGCTGCTCACGTGGTGTGACGTTTTGGTGTTACAGAGATTGCTGCCTCTTCTCCAGGCTCTTCTCAATATCATCCAGCACCTGGACAGCTGCTTTTGGAATCCGAGTCCCTGGACCGAACACATTGGTAACGCCGGCTTCATATAGGAAGTCGTAATCCTGCTCAGGAAGGAATTTAAAATCTGTCGTTAAGAGCACAACAGAAGATTGATAATTGATTTATCATTGGTGGATGATCTATTGTGGGGCTGAGAACGCAGATGCAACAAGTCTCGCAAGAGGCAGCACGGCATCAAGGGAAGTAGGAAAAATATGGTAATTAGGAGATTTAAAAAAAAAAATTAAATGTAGGAAAGATTTTGTTTAGAATCAGTCTAATGTCAGATCTTTGGAAAATATTCCAGAGTCAGCTGGATGTGGCCCTGAATAACTTCATCTAAATTTGACTGGACTTCCTATTTTGAAAATACTGTTTTAAACAAGGGCTTGGACCAGCAGTCTCCTGCAAT
The DNA here is from genome assembly GCA_033124195.1 of Coracias cyanogaster. Lineage (NCBI taxonomy): Eukaryota > Metazoa > Chordata > Aves > Coraciiformes > Coraciidae > Coracias > Coracias cyanogaster. Next base: position 62,206 of record JAVSBS010018649.1, on the reverse strand, counting down.
CTAAATCACTCTCATTTTATGATTGTTCCAAAATTTCAAGAAGACTTGGGAAACAGTTATGTAGTCTCTCCTACTTCCACCTTTTCCAACCACAGGCAATTAGCATCCCATTAAGAGACTGGACAGAACACAATTTGTCTCTTAGACAACACAATGCTCGGGGAAATTTAAAGACAAAAGCACAGATTTGACTGCAAGGGAATTCAACAAATTGTTCAATAGTTTAGAAGAAATACTCATGCAGGGGGAATGAGAGAGAACACTGAGACCTAACGATGGGGAACAGGAGGAGAGGCCAAAGAGCGAAAGAGACGTGTAGCCTGTAGGTGTTGGGATGTGCCACGTGTCTCAGTCACTAGCTGTGCCTTTTCCAAACTATTATTTGAAGTCATAAAGTCTCTTAAGACAGGACCTAGCCTTTAACACACAAGGTATGGTAATTGAAAATGCCAGAGCATAAAGAACATCTCCCTGAGGCTAATCTTTTCAAAATACAACCTAATATTCCATCCAAAAAATGCCGTAAGTTAAACCAGGACATGCTGTACAGAAAACCAGATCAGTGAGACCTGACAGGACTCTATGACCATCCTGTAGATGTGTGCTGACCCTGGTGACTGTACCCAGCAGCCTTCAGCGCTGTAAATCACCTCTGACATTAGCAGAGTACTGCTAAAAACAGCACAGACAGAAATAAAGTAGTCTTCTAGTCTTGATGGAAATGATGTTGACACGTACCTGAGGTGGGATGACACCTCCACATATGACAAGAATGTCTGGCCGGTCAAGGGCGTTGAGTTCTTTAATGAGTTCAGGCACGAGAGTTTTATGACCTGCTGCAAGCGTGCTCACACCAACACAGTGGACATCTGCATCAACTGCCTGCTGGGCCACTTCTCGAGGTGTCTGTACAGAAAGTGGATTGCGTGACAAGAAACGGCCCCAGCCTGGCTGATGAACAAGGAAAATGAGGTCATTTGAAACACACTGGATCACTCAGTCATACCTGGAAGAGGGGACCTATGTCCACGTCAAAGCCAATGTCTGCAAATCCTGTAGCAATAACTTTAGCTCCTCTGTCATGACCATCTTGACCCATCTTCGCAACAAGTATACGAGGCCTGCGCCCCTCACGATCCATGAACTTGTTGACTCTGGAAACACATATTGTATCACTGTCAGTCACTGAGAATCATTAGAAGTATTTCCACAGATGGAAAAAACACTGGCTGCAACCGCAGCGTAATTTCTGTACGTCAAATAAAAAGATCGTCTAAGTCACGGTTTTCTGTGTAGTCTGCATTCTAGGTTGATATTCATGTTACATGATTGCTCACTGATGTCTTGTATTGACTTACCTCAACAATAAAATGTTCTTTTTTAAAGAAAACCACCCCGCTCCTTCTCTGCTTTCTAATGGACAAAATCCTGAATTCCCTGAAGGTTTAATGAGCGGAATTACAACTAACTAAAAACCAATTTTTAGACTTTAAGAATAATTATGACCAATTATTTCAAGAGTATTTGCATGGCACGCAGGCTACAGAGACAGGTCCTAGACATCACGCTGTGCATCATCACTCACCTGGGCACAAATCCGTGCAGAAAAGGAACACTGTATCCCCCCTTCCTGTGCCTCCCTTTTTCTAGTTAGCTGCTGTTCTTATTTCTGTTGTATTGACAGGACTGTGTGATCACAGCCTCAGAGGTTAATCTTACCTCTCATTATCCATGTACTGCTACTACCTGTCTTTGAGTGGGACACTAAGACGACTGCTTGGAAAAGAAAAAAAGGTTTTGGAGTTGTTTTGGTTTTTTTTTTTTTAGTATTGTACTGTTCTGAGCATTCTGTTAATGATGGAGTTGTATGGATTTGGTGTGCCTTGAATCCATATGCTGACCTGGCTGGAATGATCACTCTATGAATCTAAGTGAATTGCTTTAGGGAGAAGAATGACTCTCCATAAAGCATTTAACAGCATATATCTGAACAGCCTCAGGAGATGATGCCAGGACAGGAATATGCATCATGGGAGTGGGAAAAAAGAAGAATTGGGACAGCTTAAAAAGGAATGATGACAAGAAAGCCTGAAGAAGCAGACTGACAAAGTTTCTTCTTGAGGATGGACAGGAGTTGGGCCTGGCTTCTCCTTTCCTGAGGACTGCTGAGAGCATCAGTGAAGGAGGTGTGTAAAAAAGGGAGCTACACCTTGACTCTCAAGGAATCAGTTAGTTCAGCAAATGAATAATTACAAATATTTAAATATTTATATATATTTATGTTTTTCAATATTTGAGGGCTACAAGGATGATTAAGGGACTGGAACAGCTCTCTTAGGAGGAAAGGCTGAGAGCCCTGGGGCTGGTTTAGCCTGGACAAGACTGAGAGGAGGTTGTATCAATGCTTATCAGTATCTACAGGGAGGAGGGTCAAGAGGATGGGACCTATTTCTTTTCAGTGGTGCCCAGTGACAGGACGAGGGACAACGGGCACAAACTGCAACACAGAAAGTTCCACCTCAACATCAGGAAAAACGTCTTTACTGTGAGGGTGCAAAAGCCTTGGAACAGGCTGCCCAGAGAGGCTGTGGAGTCTCCTTCTCCGGAGACTTTCAAAATCCATGCTGGATGTGTAACCTGCTCTAGGTGACCCTGCTTTAGCAGGGGGGTTGGACTGGATGATCTCCAGAGCTCCCTTTCAGCCCCTACTATTCTGTGATTGTGATTCTGTGATTTAAAATAAAAAACGATGGTGACATCCCCCAGCGCAACTACTTTCAAGTCATGCTAAACATCACCATTGTGGAGCCATCAAGTAATTTCCTTTCAAAAGATCCTGTAACTCTTTAATGTGTAAGCCCCAGCACAGCAGGGACTTAGGAGCATCGATTCGTATGACATCACCACCCACTACAGCCGTTCAGTCTCCTGATCCAAGAGGACAGCAGCAAAAGCACAAGCTGAAAAAAGGCACCAAAAGGCAGCTGTTTTCACACATATTATCATCTTCTGATGTTTTCTTCCTCGTGGTATGAGTAGGTAACACCCACAGACCGGAAGTTATATGTGGATATCAAGACAGATTTTAGCCTTAAGATGTGAAGAGTGAAGCTGCAGGGACAACTTATGGACCGATCAAACCCAGGTTTTGTAAATAGGAAGTGCTGGAGATATTTTAGAGGTTACTATTATACAGACTTCAAAAGAAGCAATCCATTGAATGAGGATTTCAGGAAATGTTTCTCAGCTTCTTAATCCTACAGCTGCATCGTCTATTTGAACAAAATCCTCAAACCGTAACATCACCTCAGTGGATTTTGTTTGCAAGTTCAATAAATTTTTGATTATTCTCTTATTGCGCTTATTTCTTCTCATTCAGCTTCCTTCCTTACAGGCATGAGATTGCCTATTGAGGGCATTGTTTTGTTCTGGGGATGTCATTCAGGTTTGGGAAACACTTTTTTAGGGCTCACCAAGTAGTGTGTGTATCCCATGGATTAAATGTGAGGCTGTGTCTGCCTTCCTGGGAAGCAGATGACACCAAGTTAAGCGGGAGTGTTGATCTGTATGAGGATAGGGAGGCTCTGCAGAGAGATTTGGATAGATTGGATCGATGGGCCAACGTTAAGGGTATGAGCTTCAACAAGGCCAAGTGCCAGGTCCTGCACTTGGACCACAACAACCCCATGCCACACTACAGGCTTGGGGAAGTGTGGCTGGAAAGCTGTCTGGCAGAAAAGGACCTGGAGGTTCTAATTGACAAGTGGCTGAATACAAGCCAGCAGTGTGCCCAGGTGGCCAAGAAAGCCAATGGCATCCTTGTTTTTATTTGAAATAATGTGACCAGCAGAAGTAGGGAGGTGATTGCGTCTCTGTACTCTGCCCTGATGAGGCCACACCTTGAGTATTGTGTCCAGTTTTGGGCACCTCAATACAAGAGAGATATCAAGGTGCTGGAGCAAGTGCAGAGGAGGGCAACGAAGCTGGTGAAGGGCCTGGAGAATAAATCTTACGAAGAGCGATTGAAGGAGCTGGGACTGTTTAGTTTCAGGAAGAGGGGGAGACCTCATCACTCTCTACAACTACCTGAAAGGACATTGTAGAGAGGTTGGTGCTGATCTCTTCTCACAGATAATTAACGATAGAACAAGAGGGAATGGCTTCAAGTGGCAACGGGGCAGGTTTAGACTGGACATTAAGAAAGAATTTTTCACAGAAAGAGTAGTCAGATACTGGAATGGGCTGCCCAGGGAGGTGGCTGAGTCACTATCCCTGGATGTGTTTAAGGGTCATTTAGATGTAATGTTGGGAGATATGGTTTAGGGAAGAACTTTGTAGAGCAGGGTGGATGATTGGACTCGATGATCCCAAGGGTCTTTTCCAGCCTGAATGATTCTATGATTCTATGTTTAGCCTGGAGAAAAGGAGGCTGAGAGGAGACCTTATTGCTCTCTACAATTATCTGAAACGAGGTTGTAGCAAGGTGGGGGTTGGTCTGTTCTCCCATGTAGTAAGTGATAGGACAAGAGGAAATGGCCTCCAGTTGCACCAGGGGAGGTTTAGATTAGATATTGGGATTTTTTTTTCACAGGAAGTATTGTAAAGCACTGGAACAGGCTTCCCAGGGAAACAGTGGAGTCATCATACCTGGAAACATTTAAAACATGTAAATGTGGTGTTTAGGAACATGGTTTAGTGGTGACCTGGCACCGCTGGGTAAACAGGTAGACTTGATGATCTTGAAGGTCTCTTCCAATCAAATGATTCTATGAATTGGGCACCCCTTCGCATTTCACAGGGCAACTGAATCAAGTGGACTTACTGTTTCATCTCTCCTGATGTGCACTGAGGATGTTTCCTCTTTGGATTTGTGGTGTGCTGCCAGATAAGCTTCTTTGGCACTGGAGGAAGGAGAGGGACCATGCAGTGCTTCTCTAAGCCCTACTAGAAGCATATGAAGGCAAAAGAAGCTGAAATTTTAAGATAGGAGAGAGAGAGTCAAAGTGCAAGCCCTGATTTAGGTATATCTCTTAATTTAAAAAAGAGATATGTTCTGTGTTGATAGGGGTTTTTTTCCCTTCATTTGCCCATTAGGAATGTTGTGTTATGGAAAATGGCTTTTCTTTCTTATTCCTTAGCCCCAGAACATGCTATATTACTATTTAAGGTTGTGTACAATGTCTTAAACAGAGCGGGAAAAAATCCTTCAGACTGAGCTGCATCAGAACTCCAATGCCTCCCTCTATGGTATTTCCAGCTGTGAAATACAACATATTTTCCTATCATATTAATCTTGGGGGAATATAGAATTCCTTCATTACCCATTTAAGACTAGATCACTCATGCTGCAGGTAGTCATAATGAAACACTTCTGTCCATTCACATTAAGGTTAGCACCTTCTAAGACTATTAGTTAAAGAAGATACCATCTTTATAAATCCCTGCATGACTGATTTATATTAAAGAATAAAGGGACATCTATAGCTGTAGCTTACAGTATCTGTTCCTTTGGTGAAATGATAAATATTGTAATCAGCATTTCAGATTGATAATTCTTCCCAAGAAAACATTCATCTCCATCAGTAATGAAGTAGAAAATGAAACTGCCTCAAGCTTCATTTGACTGGCAACTTCAGTGACTTGGTCAAGAGCAAAGTGAGGTGAAAAATTTCTAGGGGAAAAAAAAAACATTACTCTTGGTTTTCTTTGGAATGTTCTGAATTTTTTGATGCTTTGTAGTCAAACTTACTTGCAGGAAAGGTTTGCTCTTTTCAGGAGTTTGTGCTCAGCTTAATCACCCAATTGTTACTGAGCTGAGGACTTAACAGCTGCACAGGCTGCAGTAGCAACCATGGAATAAAGTAGGCTTCCATTCTGTTGGATTCAGCGCTAGGTAGAAATGGGACTGAGAATAATTGCATGTATTTCTGTTGACACCAGCCAGGGCTTGCTTGGACTTCAGCCCCAGAAAAACCACTTGCCAGGCAGTGGGCAGGAGCCCTCTGGAAACCTCAGTGCTCTGTGCCTTCAGACAGGGAAATCCTGTTGTGTGAACAGGTTTTCACATTTGGCTTTTTCATGCCCAGTCCTCACTGGACAATCTTTTGTGAATGACAGCAGTGACATGCTGTTTATTGATAATTTTTACCACTTCAATATTACATGCTTAGATAGTGAATTTCAGAAAAAAAAATGTTTCTTGTGCATGTTCTGGGTAAGACAAATTTAGACTAGAAACAAACTTGGAGCATTTCTGGTGAATACTGACAATTATTTGCAACAAGAGAAGATCTATGTTTCTATTGCTGCTTTTCAAGCACCTTTAGTATGATTTCCACTTTTGGAATGAAGAACTTGACTAGAGATATGCTTACATATTGCAGCATTAAGTGATAAATCTGATACAAATACTGTTGCTCATTCAGATGACAACAATAAATACTATTCATTCAAGAGCTGCATTTAGCAAACTCTACTGAATATTGCAGATCTAACTCCACCACAATAAAATGAACCACAATAACTTCTACTATTGTAATTGTTCTTACTAAATAAAAATTTGGTATTTTTTGTGGATGTGAAAAGAGTAGACTGTCAATTGTATTGCTGTTGGCAAAGATGATTTGCTTTTCTGAACTTTTACATATTTGATTGAATGCCAGGAGAGGATAGGTCATATCTCTCACAAGCAACAGAATGTAAGATCTTTAAAGCTCTAGAGGTGTATTATGAAATATAATATCAACATTAGCAACTCACTGTGGACCAGATTTGAATAGGTGTATGTACTAAATATACAAATGTTGTATCTGCTTTCATGTCAGCACCTTAAATCAGAAGCAAGACAGCTGGCTGGAATTAATCGATATTTCCCATAGCATAACTGAAAGGAGAAATTAGAACAAATCTTGGGGAAAAAAAATGACCATAGTTTTTTGGTTTGGGTTTGTTTGTTTGTTTGTTTTTTCTCTAATAATGACATTATTACCCTTTCTTGATGTAACATATCTTACGCTATACATGCATGATGAAAAAATGCTGAAAGTGTCTCTTCTATCTTATGTCAGAGATTCCAGTTCATATAAAATCCAGTTGTTTTCTGTGAATCAAGGGAGTATTAGCAGTGTATGGGTGTTCTTATTCACCATTTCCATTGCTCCATGGAATGCTTTTTTCATTCAGAGATTTGAATAATGTTTTTTTTCTTTTCTTCTTTTATTTTTTTTCTTCCACAAAGGCAAGGAAGAATAAGAATTTGTGTGGGTGATCAATGCTTATAAATATATAAAGGGTGGGTGTCAAGAGGATGGGATCAGACTCTTTTCAGTGGTGCCCAGCAACAGGACAAGGGTCAACAGGCATACACTGGAACACAGAAAGTTCCATCTGAACATAAGGAAAACATTCTTTGCTGTGAGGGTGACACAGCCCTGGAACAGGCTGCTCAGAGAGGTTGTGGAGTCTTCTTCTCTGGAGATTTTCAAAACCCACCTGGATATGTTGTTGTGCAACCTGCTCTAGGTGAACCTGCTTTAGCAGGGGAGTTGGATTAGATGATCTCCGAGGTCCCTTCCAACCCCTATCATTCTGTTATCCTGTCATGTTCTTTGTAGCATAGGGGAGTTCTGGAGCAGTATTAATGGCTCCAAATCAGCAAGAGCTCAGTGTCAGTTATGGGTAGTTAAAGTCACTAGGCATCATTAGATCACCTAGTCTGTCTTCTGAATAACACAAGCACTACACTTGATCCATTTTCCTCTGTTCTGAAGATGAATAGCTTGTAGTTAGCTAAATAGAAATATCATCAAGCCTTGATGTGAGGACTTCAAAGGATGAAAACAATGCTACCTCTCAGTGTTTTCTCACAGTGGTTAATCATATTTGCTTTCAAAGATTCGTGCCATATCTCAAACTTAAAACTCTACATATTTACACAATTACCATTGGGCTTTTATATTTTTACTTCTTTCTGTCGTTGTTGACCTACAATATATCACTGCACCAAGCAAAGACTGGCCCTTCTGAGGCAGGCACTTGGGAACAACTATCCCATTTGCTCTAGATGACACCGCTTTGGTAGCAGGTGGGATGATGTCCAGATCCATGTCCCTTCCAATCTCAGGTGTCCTGTGGCTCTATGAAGTATTTCCATGTGGTAGAGACTAGGAAAGTTTTCTAGAGAAAAAAGTGAAACCTTCTCAGCTCAGTCACAGTCAGCACAGCTCCACAATCTGATCTGTGAGTCTTTCTTATGACTCAGGTGAATATTTTAGGAGACAGAGCCCAGGGGCTAAAGGCTTAGAACAACAAGACAGTTACATGAATAGATAATTTGCCACCCTATTTGGCATTCACACATGAAGGAACAGCTTACCAATGGCTGCAAGTTTGCTGAACACACTGCCATGAGACAGGCAGGGTTAATGCTGGCTCTGGAAATGAGGCTGTGAATGTGAAGCTGCTTTTCAGATGCTACCCAGATGTGAAGTCTTGACTTTCTAAATGTAGCTTCTGACTGTTGCAAGCTCACAGGACTGGGTGAGGTTTTGGGAAATAAGATATTCTCAAATCATTATGGCACTGACCTGAAATTTCCTTCTTCCTAAACAGAAGTCCGAAATATCAATAGCAGTATTTTTTCAATGGAAGCTTACATAAGGTCAGAGGAAGGGAGAAATGAAGTAACATTGAAGGGAGAAAAGAACTAACATTCCATCTTTGGCTGAGCTGTGAAATTTCTCTTTCACTCCAAAAAGATAAGAGGAAATCTAAATACACATAACAATATAAAGCAGGTAAATTTAAATAAAATTTCTTTCCTCCTCTGTATTGCTCAATATATAAAGAGGGAATCCATATTTCTTTCTTAATAGACAGTCACAGGTTTTGCTAATGGTTAGCAGGCTACTGCTCACACAGTAAGTCGGCAAAAACAAAAACCAACTATGAAGAATATGGCAGAGTATTAGTTGGTACTTATTCACAGTACCTTTTTTCAGGGACATTGCTCACATTGCTCCTAAGCTTATTCCTTGCACTCACTTGTCAGGAAAAATTAAAAACAGACTACAATTTAAGTAAGAAGTATAGCAAAGACCAGTAGGTTTTGTAGCAATTAGCCTAGCATACACAGAGTTTTTGAAGCCAATTGTATCCAAAATTGGTGGGCAAGAAAATGTTTTCCTACAGGAAAACTGAGCATGAAAACACTCTATCAGAGTTACAACTAACTGACATTTGCCTTATGTGTCACCAATACACTGCATGGTTCAACACACTTAGCTACATATGTCCATTGTAAACATCTACATTTGAGATCCTCTGATATGCAATGGACAGAAAGTGGAGATATAGGTATGAGTTTAAAGGTTCACCCTTAAGCATTACAGGCTTTCTTCCCTGTCTGATGTAGGAGCCCAGGCTGATCACCTCAGATACAGACCCTCACTTTCACAGATGCACCTGCCCTGACAAAGACCTGTCAAAGACCTGACAATGACTGGGAATTCCCAAAGACTGGATAAAGATCATGGCCATGGTTTGTTTCATGCCCTTAGCCTGCGTTCTTCATGCCCTTGCCTCTGACTAGTTAGAATGACCACATTTCAACCTTGACTAGGGTATAAATCGAGCCCTGTTGGAGAGCCAATTTGAGCTGGTCCTCCTTGGAGCAGTAGGTCTGCAGTCAGGTACTTTCTCCTTAGATCAGGACACCATCCAAGGAAACTGCCTGGGGTCAGGTGAGCCTTCAATCCCCATTTGGGGAATGAATACTTCTAGATATATATATACTTCAGCAAGACCTTGCCCCTTTAGAGTGAGTGATCCCCTTTTTTGGGTACCCTTGATTGGGAGGTTTTCTCTTTTATGAGTGAGAGTGTGCACATTTTGGGTCATCTTTCAAAAAGAATATTTGCAAAACACAGGAATTAGTTGTGTAGTATTATATTCCTGCCTGATATCTGAACTTGCAATTTACTTTGGGCTGTCAGAGTGTTGGGTAATTTTTGTTGGAATAAATCTGCTTTTTGGGTAGTTACTGCTATCTGTTTTGTGGGTGCCTCCACAACACCCACCTCAGCTGATTCCCAGCCAAAGTATCCCCACTCCTAGTTCCCTTCAGAATTTCTTCTGCTAGGATAAAAGTAGCATTTTCCTCCTATTATGCAATCTGGCTAGAACACTTAAAAGTATTTGAGAGATGACAAGAGGTAATTTAATTGTTAAATACATAACTGTATGCACCTCAAGAAACTGTGTTGATTCCCATGAATTTAACTACTTAGCTTTGTAAGAACACAGATTTTGGCATATGATGCTAATGTACCAGCTTCTAGGAAAAAATGGTATTGTCCATTTTCAATTCATTCTCATGGATCAAAAACCTCTATAGATCGCATTTGAAGAAGTATGTCATCCATATTTCCATGGAACTGGTGATTTAACATAACATAACATAACATAACATAACATAACATAACATAACAATCTTAGAGGTCTTTTCCAACCTTAATGATTCTATGATTAACCAACCCTTAGCGAAATCCCAAAGGACTTCTAGCCAATGCAACTTTTTGTTTATTTAACTCCAAATTGTGAACTCTGAGGGAAAAAAAAATATTAAACTGCAGTTGGAAGCCCAGTTAACAGCCTACTTGAAATGTGACAGCTTAGGACCTAGATGATAAATTCTCTTTGAATTTGAAATCTGCCTTGTAAGCTAAAAGATGGAGTACCACATTGTGTGGCATTTCAGGTATATAAGAGAAAAAAGTGCGTGTATTAATTCAGACATATGACAAAGGTAGGAAAATTATTAGGGAAAAATACAACTTAAAATGCACACTCTAATTGATTTGAAGCTTTTCAGAGTATCTAAGATGGTTTCTACCTTATCAAAAAACACCTCCACAATATATGGAAATTGTCTTCCTAGTGTGATTGCCCCACTTACAATAACTCTTTAATCAAAGAATGCGGCAAACCAGTCTAACAGAACAAGTGACGAGAGTTGTATGATTCCCAAAATTTATGTAGATAATAAAGGCCCGTATTCTCTCTATGCAGTACTCTCTCCCTCCATGCTGTGCAGATTGCTTCGGAGGGAGTCAAGGTACAGATAACTGAACCATGACTCATGGACTTCGGCTCACTGGTATTAAAGTTTGCGGGGGACAAAATAGATCCCAAGACCTGAAGGGCAAAATACAAAATAGCATTTGGGGCACTGCCAGTGCTTGTCATGGAAACTTTTAGGAATAGACTAGGCCCGTATATCACAACAAAAGACAGAAAAAATCACCATTATCCAGCTGAGCTAAGTTATTTCAAGTGATTCTTGTAAATGAAATGAGGGAAGGGAAAATGGGAACCATGAGCACATAACCAATGCTTGGATAACTCTTTAGCATGCACACTGTTGCCAAAGTGATAAATCTGGGTAGCAAGCAGTTGAGCAGTCAGCAGCTGAGACAAAGACAGTCTGTCCTCTAATAGAAAAGCTCCACTGGATACATACACTACTGTGCGGAACAAAGCAGTGATTTGTAGTCCTCATAAACAAGATTTCATCGGATGTCCTTGGGCTCTCTGGTACCTGCTGTACATCAAGGGTCCCACAAATTCTGCTTCTTTAAATTGAAAGGATTAAGAAGTCCACAGTGGCCACAGGCTCTTCGTTCTTGTAAACTCTTAAAATTTTCCAGCTCTTTCTCTGAGTCTCCTAATGCCTACTTTAGCCTCAGTATCTGCTTTTCCTGCTTCACCTCCATTTATCTTCTTTTCTTCAGCTTTGTGAGTTTTCTGTCACATACTGGCAAATACCACTTTTGGAGTTCAATCCTTGAGTATGGTAATTGTTACTAATGCAAACTACTGTTAAACAATTACAAAACTTTCCTCAAGTGGTGACAGAAATCTTAGGTGGAGAACTAATGCTCATCACCAGGGCAACCTGAGCTCGCTGGGGACAGCAGCAAGGGTAATTGCTGTGGACTCCAGCTAATGAGAAGATCCCTTGTACTCATAGAGTCTGCAGAGCAGACAGTGGACAGGTGGGAAGGAACAAGTATCCCCACGGGTCTAGCTCCAATTCTGCTTTTTCCTGCCATTCCAAGTACAGCAAAGCAAAAAATAAACAAGGAATTCAGAACATCAGATTAATCTTTGATATGAACACTATTGGTCTTGCATTAGTGGAAACCAAAAGTATGTTAATTGTTTGAGAACTAACTTACTGAAGGGAAAAAGAGTTCAAGAATTTGGTTGGAAACTTTCCAGAAGCTCAGCAATGTAATTGCATGAAGCCTCATACTTATGTATTTCTACAAATAGCTTACTGCATATGACAATCTCATAGTCTTAATGACTACTTATAAAGCAGAGAACCACAATAAACAAAAACTCAGAGATCCGTACATGAAACAGGGACACAACATGTAAGAGCTGGGAGCAAGCACAGTTTCCAGTTCTGGCTGCCCACTAGCTGCATAGCTAATGGCAAACCCAAAACAAGAATTTAACCAGGCTTCAGACCTACTTGAACCATGAGACCCCAAACACCCTCATCCTGTCCAGGCCAATCAACACAGACAGCTCCAAATTTGTGCAAACTCAGCCTGCTACAAAGTACCTCAAGTAAAGATAGTCTTTGGTAAAAACTATTTACATTCACTTTGACATGGAATCATAGAGTATTTAACTCCAGACCTATGCTTTTTTGCAAAGTGAAATAAGATGCTGTGTGTATGGGTGATAATCGCTGAAGTAGGTGGTCCCAGGGTCTTAAGTGCCTGCTTCTGTATCTGCAGTATAGGTAAGACCAGTAGGAAAGCAAGAAAGTGATTTTAGTGGACAGAAAAATATTCTGTGTCTGACTTTGCTTACTTAAGTAAGGCTTACTCTGAATATGCAGAGATCTCAGAATTGTAAGTTATATTACCTGTAAAATCCCCATGGAGTTCAGTGGAAGGGGTGACTCCCACATAGTTTCAGTCAGTCTTTGCCTCCTTCCACAGTCAATGGAGACACCTTCAGGAGGCAATTCCTCATGAAATGAAAAAGGCATCTAAGGAGACAACCCTGCAGGCATTGGCTCTCACCATCGATTGCAAAAAAACTCTGAACAGCTAGAGCATGTGGACAAGTAGCTCTTAGATAGCTGAAGTTAAATATTATTATTAAATATTCTCACTGGAGATGAGAGGCAAGACAGAGCTTTATAACATATAAATACACAGACAATGACAGGATCTGCAAGAAAAAGTTTACAATTTCAAGGGCGTGAATGAAGTAGTGACTGAAACAAATGGGTCTGAGTGGCTATCAGAAAATGGTGTGTGATTACAAAAGTTCTGGGTTACTGCCTTTCTAAGATTATGTATTATCTTAATTATATGCAGCACTCTGAAGATCTATTTTCCTAGCAGGTGTATATACTTAATCTATTTGACATTCACATCAAATTTATTTCAATGACCAGATGCTTGGTAAGACCAAGAAGAAGCCTTACTAAAGCTTGGTAATACTTAAAGAAGCCTGCAGTTCTGAAAGTATAAAAGATTAAATTAACTGCTTTCTATACACATACGGGCTTTGCAATTTCTGCACAAGAGAAAAAACAACTCACCTCACCAGCCCACTTCTCAAGCTTGTCTATGTCCCTCTGGATGGTATCCTGTCCCTTTGGAATGGCAACTGCACCACTCAGCTTGGTGTCATCTGCAAACTTATTGAGGGTGCACTCAATCCCGGTGTCTATATCATTGATGAAGATATTAGAGAGCACTGGTCCCAGTACGGGCCACACATCTCCATCCGGACATTGATCCGTTGACCAGTACTCTATGGATGCAACCATCCAGCCAATTCCTTATCCATCGAACAGTCCACCCATTGAATCCATATCTCTCCAATTCAGAGAGAAGGTTGTTGTGGAGCACTGTGTCAAAGGCTTTGCAGAAGTCCAGATAGACAGCATCTGTAGCTTTTTCCTTGTCCACTGGTGTAGTCACTCCATTGTAGAAGTCCACTAGGTTGCTCAGGCAGGACTTGCCCTTAGTAAAGCCATGCCAACTGTCTCAAACACCTCCTGATCTCCATATGCCTTATCAGAGCTTCTAGGAGGATCTGTTCCATGATCTTGCCAGGCACAGAGGTGAGGCTGACAGGTTGGTAGTTCCTAGGGTCCTCCTTTCTACCCTTTTAAAAATTGGGTACAATGTTTCCCTTCTTCCAGTCACCAGGAACTTCACCTGACTGCCATGATTTTTCAAATATCATGGAGAATGGCTTGGCAACTACATCAGCCAATTGCTTGAGGAGTCTGGGATGAATCTTGTCAGGTCCCATAGACTTCTGTATGTTCAGGTTCCTCAGGTGGACATAAACATTGTCTTTCACACATACATCCCTGTTGCAGTGGCAGCACCCTCTGGATTACAAATTGATGGTTTACATACTGACTAGAAAAGCTGACCAATGTACTGGACATGTTTGCAAATAATTCTTCCTTGGTATATCTAGAAAGAAACTATTATTTCTTTGTTAATTTGTGATAATTTACTCAGAAGAACTAGACTTCTTTGTGTAGCAAAAGGGGACTTATGTTACTGGGTTTAAGAAATGAAAAATCCAGTTTTAGGCAAAAAAATCCTGAGAAACATAGCTGATTCCAGTATAACCAGCTACATTGGAGAGTTAACTACTATGTCCTCAAAAGATTATTTCCATTTTTCTATGTTGCAAAAAGGAAATGCTGAGAGATACAGCACAGTATTGCTGTATTTCGTAAATACAGTCAGAAATTTTAAAGTATGAAAATTGAGATGACTGCACTCCAAATTCCATTCACTGTTACAAGTGCTGTTTTCAAGGTGGAATATTCATCTCATGCATAACAGGAATAATAGACAGAGACTCACATTTGGAAGAAGGGAACTGCATTTTGAAAAAGTAATCCAAAGTTTCTTCTGGATCTAGAATGCCTAACCACTGTGGCTTAATCAGAAAGTTGAATATTTTTCCTGTGCACACTAGAAAGTTTCTTCCCTTTCCACATGTTCATATTCTTTTGGAAAGATCTCTCTGTTCTGAAGTAAGAGGTATATTTTTCATTCATAACATTATTCAGGCCAAGTATAATATTTTAACTATCTGGAAGCTACACATACAGCATAGGGTTTGCTCATGTAAATTCTACTGTGGTCCTGCTATGGTAAATTCTATGTGGTAAATTCTATGGTCCTGCTTGGCATGGCGGTTGGACTTGATGATCTCCAGAGGTCCCTTCCAACCTTTCTTTCCAACAATTCTATGATTCTATACTGTGGTTGGCATAAAGATTATCATTTGAGAAAAAGAAAACAGGTTAAAAATTAGCCTCTGGTAAAATAATAAATCCAGTTCATCCTAAGAAGTAATAAACATTGAATATGCTGACACAAAGAGGACAAAAAACATAAGAGGAAAACAGCAGAAATAAAATGCAAGTCCTAATTTTAGTAGTTGACATATGGCATTGCTATAGCAGTTCTGCAAGTTGTGTTTAATAAAGGGTAAATTCACACAATCACAAGTCTTGAGTTATTACAGATTAGCAACATATCATTTCTCATCTGACATGGACATTCTCCTGCCACTGAAAATGTCACCACCTACACCAAGTGGCATCATTCAGTCATAGGGAGCCACGTGAGCAAACCTTAAGTGCATATGCTCCTATGAAGAACAATCTATTGTTAAATTTTTGTTTCCCGAGTCTAAATTTATAAAGTATCAGTCACAGAGTTGCCATCGTGTCTGTACAAAGTAACCAGGAACATATGTGAAGTGCATTTCATCTGACCCAACATGTGTGTGTCCACCTAAGCAAAGCATCTAGGCTCCTGTTACAGGCAACAGAGAGAAAAGAGTGTTTCTGGACTGCTATTCACTTCCTTCCAAATTAGCCATGCAAATAAGGCAGATAAATCACACTCTAGCAGGGCCTTTTTCATATCACTGACTATAAAGTGACCTGAGGGTGACTGGCTTAGAAGAGGTTGTCACAGTGTTGTGCTGGTTCAGCCATCATCATTTTATGCTGCCATCAGTTGCCTGATCACACAGGCCAACATTGAACACAAAAACAACCCCTTGGAAGTCTTCTTTCAAACAGTCCTGACATAAATTCCTGTGGGACCAGCTCCTCCTCTGCCCACTATGGTGCCAGCATTGCCTGCTGGACACAATGGATGGAGATGGCTCCCTCAGTGGCCCTTCACACAGAAGTACACCACTGATAGCTCAGCAAGACACAACTAGCTCCAACAGAAGCCACATCCAACAAGAAGTTCCTCTATTTGATCGGCTCCTGGTTAATATAGTCCTGGCCTTGCCCACCACCCCAACCACAACCACCTGGGTGAGGGCGGAGCCACAGAGACACAGGTGGGCCATGTTCTGCCTGTGGAACATGAAGCCAGTAGGAAAAACAAAACATTCTGCTAGGTTGTGACTCATTCACAGGTCAACTCCAACTTGGGGCCCACAACTCAGGCCTCAGCACTTCACACAGTCAACATCTGCAATTAACACGTCCCTCATGTCAAAACTACAGTAGGCACTAACACATGCAGGAAAAGAAACAAGTCGTACATCTAAAAATGTGTTTTGGAAGCAAGATCTCTTAAAACAAAGTGACAAAGATCCAGTGATAATGGTGATGTTGATAGTTATTTTTATGAGCAAGGATGTTCCCAGGCAATTTAAGTGCTTGGGAGTTACATGCTGCAATACTTCGCTTTAGAGTGGTTGGCACTCAAGATAAAAATTGGAGCTTAAAGCAAGACAATCAGAGATTCCCTACCAAGGGCACAGTGTGGAGCAGGCACCTATGTCAGAAAGACAGTCTGAAATATGCTCATGATGAACGGCTGAGAAGCCCTGCTCTTTCTGGAGCTCAGGCACTTCATGGAGACCTTGAACAGAAGTGCTTATGTCCATTTGGGAGTCAGTCCTCTTCAGTTCAGTTAAAAACTTGCCTGCATCTCTCTTTTGAAACCATTGAGTTGAGCTCACTGGCTTCTGATATCTTGATGTCAAGAGTGCTGTGGTCACCTGTTTATGTGTTGTAAGACACTGCCGGAAATATTTGCAAGGAATATGAGAGGCAACCCTCTGTGCTCAGATGGATGCACTGCACATCAGAGAAGAAAAGATACAAAACCCCTCACCTGCTAAAGATTTCTTGGTGCTTCTATGGTTCTTCTGCAAGTCACCGCAATTCTACTACGTTAAAAAATAATGCAAGGGGAAATGAGCTCAACAATTGCAAAAAAAAAAAAAAAAAAAAAGCCCAAACTTTAGATTTAGTAACTGAGATGGGCAAATCTGTGACTTTAGGTATTAAATAATTTAATTTCAATAATAACAAAAAATTATAAAGGTCTTCTGGAAAACTAAGTGGCGTTAGAGGTAGTAGTCATAAGATGTTGCATTAACGCTGCATTAATTGCTCCATTTTTATATGGAGACAGATTGTATAGTTCTGTTGCAGGTAGAAGAATATTTATTTCATATCTATTTTACTTCCGTTTAATAGATTTTTTGGTAGAACAAGCAGGAGGGCAATAAGATAGGATCTAGATAAATCATCCAGAAGTATATATACATATCTCCAGAGCAATGGAGAAAGTGCCAGTTTCTTATATTTCATGCCTCATCTCTGTTAAGCTGCAGGTTTTCATTTGCTCTCCATGTAAAGTTCTTTTATCTACAGATACTGACTGGATCAACCAAAGCCTAGAAATTATGTTCTTAGTAGGAAATTCTGGGGGATGGGATATAGGCACATAGTTACCTAGGGGTGTTTTTACTGTCTGCTTTTTTAAAGATGTCTTTCTCCAAAACACACCAGTTTCAGAGTGTTTGGTGCAGTTACCTAGACATTGCTTTTGGAAAGCTCTTTGGAGGGGATTCACCTGTCAATGATTCCAAAAAAGTACTGACAGGTCTACCACTGTCTTTTTTTCCTGCCATATTACTGAGTATGCATATGGATAAATATACATATATATATGATACTAGTCTATCTTTTAAAAAAACCAACAGTGCCATTCGTTTATATGCTTCAGTCCAGGTCCTAATAGACAGATATGAAACAACACTATAAGTAGCTTCCAGAGATGGACTGAACAGAATTATGATTGCCCCTTTTGTCTTAGAAAGGATCCTTTTCACTTATTTGCAGCACAGATTTGCTTTCATTTACGCTGCAATGACAATTCATTGTGAGCTTCTTTTTAATATATTTATTATAGATCTGGGTTTGGTTTTCTGCATTACTGCTTTTCTAAACAGCAATTTCCAGCTTTCTATCTCTGCCAATTATTTTTTCTCCACAAATATACTGCTTTACATTTATCTATTTTAAGTCTCATTTATTTTTATCTGCCTCTGGTGGCTTGCCAACGACTCTGCAGCACTGATGTATGCTCTTCTGGACCAACATCAGCAATTCACATCCATTATCACTAGACAAACTCCTTATACCTCTTACCTTTTTTCATTTTCTCTTTGCCTCTTGATTCCTGCTGTATAATTTTCTTGGATTATAACTACTCATCGTATTCATTTGGTAATGACTAACTATTTGATACTGCTGCTTCACTGCCAAGATCAACCAAGGCCAGCATTTTAATGCACCTGAATGTCACTGATAAGAGCCCTGAAATGGACATGAGATGCCAAGCTGGATTTGGATCTTTAGCTCCTCAAAGTATACTGCTGTAAAGAACTGATGTTTGGTTGCAGTCCTCACTTCTTGAGACAGGTTAAAAGTATGACTCAAAATAAAAAAAGAAAACTTTGTTTAAATAAAGATTCTGTGAGTAGCAAGGCAAATGTACTATTTCTTATTTCCTTATATTTCCTTATTTTGAGACATCAGGAAGAAAACTGCTGGGAAAACTGGATTTGACCCAAAAGAAAAAAAGATTTAGCATCAGTTTACTTAAATCTTGTTATAGGCTGATTTTCAAGATGCAGTTCAGATACGGAGGGAATACACATGACTCATATTACAGATTGTATACAAAGTGGAAGAAGATCGTACCCATCATGAGGTACATGACTTACCGCCAGTTCAGAATGGTCTCAGTCCCACAATTGTTCTTCCTACTCATTAATGCATTTGTATCAGACCTGTCAAATCATTAAATTGTTGTTATGGAAATATTATAGGTATTAAATATGCGATTCACACCCAGACATCTGCTTTGTGGTTTCCTCTTCATTCTAGGATGTATGCATTACTACCAGTTTCATGCTTTCAGTTATTGCTAGCTTAGATAAATTGCAAAAGGAAATAGCAAATAAATGTACACATGCTAAAAGCAGCTTAAAAGCAACTACTTCAGCGAACAACTGAAAAGCTGTGTGGTAAAAAAAACAAATGAAAATCAGAACAAAATGCCAGCTTCAGAAAGAAAGTGTGCCTGGGGACAATAAGGAAAAGCTCCAGAGGGATTCCCAGAAAGGACCATGTGAGCCTGAAGAATTGGTCAATAGGCCCACAAATTAGAAACCTAATTTTGAGGAAAATTTCACACAGAGGTTGAGGAGGGAGACCTCCTTTTGCCCATAGCTGCCTGTAAGACCGTTATACAGGGTACAAGCTAGTGCTGAATGTGTTTCCTTATGCTTGGGCCATTGGTGGCCTTCTGGAAAGTGTCAAAAATCCCTATATTTTGGGGATTTGGACTGAGTGAGGAGGGAGAAGACAGAGGGTGCCATGGTATCTTCCTGTTCCTGCCAAGGCTTGCAGCAAGCAAAGAAAGCAGAATGGGTGTAGGGAGACAGCACAGTTTGAGGGAAAAAATATAGCGTGGATTTCTCTACAGGACAAAGTCCCTCTAAAGTTGCACCTCCTCCTGTGTCTTCTCTCTTCCCCTGCTCAGGCAGTTCTTTGCTCTGCTCCTGCTTTTGTGACCCAATTCCCCACAGGTGAAAAGGCCATTGGAGGGGGCCACGTGGGGCCTCGTGTGGCCACAGGGGGACGTGGGAGCCTCCCAGCTGCTGAGCGCAGGGTCCATCCTGCAACAGCTGGCAAAGTAGTTATTTGGTCACTGCTCATGTAGCTAACAACATGGGAAAGAAATATGTGGCAACAGAGGTGAAAAAAGGAGAAAAAAAATCTCTAATGACCTGGAGCTGAAAGAGGATATATCCAGAAAGCAAGTATAAAAAACTTTATAGGATAATTAACCACAGACTCAGATGATAATAGTTTTGTTGAACTGGATAATCTGTGATATTTTAAAATAAAGATTTTGTGCTAATCCTCTACAGAGTAATGGTCTGCTTAGAGTCTATAATTTCATATGTGAATCCCAGATTTATTTGTCCCTTCTACATTACTATGAATTTTTTAGGTTAAATTTTATCTGCCTTTTTTTTTTCACTCCCCCTCAGGTCCGTGTTCTCAAGGTCTTCCAGCAATTTCTAGCAGTCAGACCATCTTCACAGCATTCTGCTAGAGAAGCTGCCAGCTCACGGCTTAGACAGGTGGACTCTTCACGGGGTTAGTAACTGGCTGGATGGCCAAACCCAGAGAGTGGTGGTAAATGGAGTCAAAACCAGTTGGCGACCGGTCACAAGCGGGGTCCCTCAGGGCTCAGTTTTGGGACCAGTCTTCTTTAATATCTTTATCAATGACCTGGCTGAGGCGATTGAATGAACCCTCAGTAAATTTGCAGATGACAAG
>JAVSBS010018649.1:0-41363 GCA_033124195.1 Coracias cyanogaster | reverse complement strand
GGACTTCTGCAAGGCCTTTGACACAGTCCCCCACAACATCCTTATCTCTAAGTTGGAGAATTACAGGTTCGATGGGTGGGCTGTTCAGTGGATAAAGAACGGGCTGGATGGTTGCATCCAGAGGGTGACGGTCAACAGTTCAGTGTCCGGATGGAGGCAGAAGACGAGTGGTGTCCCTCAGGGGTCTGTGCTGGGACCAGTGTTGTTTGATATATTCATAACTTATATTGACAGTGGCATTGAGTGCACATGGCGGCACGTGGTGTTCAGGCACCGGCAGGGACTAAACCACCACACAAACTAACAGTGTCACTGGAAAAACAGATCCCAACCGGCAGCTCGCCAGATCGGAGGGTGACTGTCTTACAAGCAGCGACACTTAGACAGGATCCCTTATGTCTCAAAATTAAAGTTTCCAGAAACTGTAATATCCATAACTAATGCATTTTATTATATACACTCAGGAAAATATGCAGATTCAAGGATACCAGTGATAGTGACTGACTGCATAAATAAGTTATATAATATAATAATAATTAGTAGCTAGCCTAATAATTAATACTTAAGCACGCATAACCTGGGGTTCTTACCTAAATAGGCATCCCTATGGGTGGGGAAAGATAGGTTCAGTCTGTTGAGTGAGCCCAGAAGTTTTGGTGGAAGTCTTCTCCCCATTTTTCCCCTCGATTCATCACTTTTTATAGTGTTTCTTCACTGTTAGGTGGAGCTTGAGTGACTCTGGTCATACATTTATCATATTTTGATTGGATTAAAAATCTAAAAACCCCACGATTTTCACCACTGATGCACTGGTTGTGCGCCATTGTTGCTAATGCACTAGTGGTGATCCATTTTGCCACCGTTGTTGATGCACTGGTTGCAATCCATCCTTCTAGATGGTGGCTACACGGTTGACTTCACTGAAAAAATGCTTGGCTGGATCAGAACAATCGTTGGTTACCCAATAACAAGGAGTAGCTGTGCTACCTTCATAGCACCCTGCTCCCTATTCCGGAGGGAGTTCTCATGTTCTGTTAGCCAGAGCAGGTCACATCCATGGCAACCACTTTCCACTCCTGTGATCAGCAACCATGTCTCACTGAAGGCCACTGCACCTCATATCGAAATATAAGTCTAACTTGGGGGGAAGACAGGATTTTCCTCATTTTCCCCCCCTATCCATTTTCCCACAACATAGGTATTGATAAATTCTTCTCACCCAAAAAGAACTTCCCTTCCCATCCCAGCCAAACTTACAATAGCAGTTGGCTCGTATTTCAAGGTGTTTCCAGGCGCCTGTGCACTCCACTGTAAAAAAAGTTCCCATATGACCAGTTTGAAAACTGGAGATGTTTCTCTAGCCCTTATCTGATCCTGCATTTGAGGTCCTCATGCAAAACAGAATTCATCATCTAGAAGACATGTAATTTTTGCCCAATTATGCTTGCTTTCTTATGACATCAAACACAGGAAGACCTCAATAACTTTGCTTTCTCTCATGAAGTACAGGCTCTTGAACTGTATTTTGGTGTGTACTGTAACAGTGTCCCAGGATTATTTTATACATTGATTGTACCTGCAATATAAAATCAACAGAAGCATCATCAATTCCTTTCTGAGACTATCATCCTTTCCAATCTCATTTGTTTAGAGGAATCTCTGAATTCTTGCCACTTGTGCAGGTAGAATCAAACATACTGAATGCTTAACTCAGCTGGGGACTGTCACGACTGTTTTAATATGTCAACATTTTCAAACAATTTAATCTACTGATCCCATGCAAAGGCAATACTTCTTTACAATCCCCAGAAGTGCTTTCCAGTGGCTCAAGATAACTGGATTATCTACAGCAGGAAGCACATACACTGAGGTAAGAATACATAAATGGTAAGGAAATCTTGCTTTCCTGTCTGGCTTGCAACCTTCTGCACCACCAAGCAGAGAGATAAGCCCAGGATGAGGGTAGCATTTAACCCAGGAGCTGTGGACCAATAACCTAAGAAGTATTTAGTTGATTAGAAGTACTCTAGATGATTAGAGTGCTCCTTCTCATTATGTCACAAGTGAGATAAGTGCGATCTTGGAAAAGCTGATGTAACTGCTACTGCCGCTGTTACTAAGAGAAATAGGTTCACTCTGAATGTTCAGCCCTGTGTGCTTCACAATTCTCTGTTTCAGGTATAAGCATGATTCTCGGCAAACTAGGTATGGTCCTCAGGCTTCCCTCGAGATGCCACTCACATTTTGTCATTGGCCAGATGTCAGTGTTGTTGGACAGACACAATCAGATCTTATGCTCACAACTTCAGCAGATACTTTTCTATCTTGTTTTCCAATTGCTCAGTTTCCAGTGCTGCATTAGCAAACAGAAATTAACATTCCATCCTTTTTATGAACTTCCCAAGATCGTATTAAAATTTTACCAAACTAGAATTTGACAAACATGTGCCTATAGATAAGCTGGGGATTTCCACGTGTACAGTAATAGATTTTGGCTGGTGAAAGGGCAGCCAACTGCCAATAGCCAACCCTCTGACCTTTGGATGGTCTTTTAGCCTGGCAATGTCTGTGCAGAATATAAATGGTGTAGATGAGTAGCTAAAAAAAGATCAAGGCCAGGTCAAAGTCGTGATTAGACAGCGAATCCCAAATAACTCCTGATTACAACAGAAAGAGATGTTCTAGTGATAGGTTAATACAGATTAATATACATGTATATTGTATATACTAATAACCACAAGCATACATACATATTTTAGCTTTAGTGGCATTCTGGCTTTAAAAAAATGTAGCTAGCACGAGCTTCAATAAAAGCACTGTACAAACAGGGCAGTTCTAGAAATATTTAAAGATAGCAGAAGGCAGCACTGCCACAGAGAGGGACTGCTGCCCTGTCTCCCTTCACCTCTCCTTGTGCCAGCCAGCCCAGGATTTTGCACAGCGAAGAAGTGAGCAGGGAAGCTGAAAGCTGGCCAGGCTTCTTTTGGGTCAGTCTTAATGCAGATCAAACTCCTTAATCTGGTTCATCACATGGGCGCACAAGTTTGGCAAGAGAGGATTTGAGAGAAGGGGCAAGAGAATGCAGAGGTGAAACAAGCAGGCAGAGGTGGGACTGCCTTTGTGGCTGCTGTCCTTCCTTAAAATACTGGACCTCTTGTGTGGAATTGTTGAGCAACACTGACTCTGTGACTGGGCAATATTATGAGTAGAAGCAAACACGGGTAAATTTACTTCTCCAAGCAAAAGCAACACGTAAGAAGAAGCCTAAACTGGACTGAACTGGACAGCTGAAGTGCTGGATAAGAAGAGTTGAGTCTTTCACCCCCAGCTTGCTTATTTTACTCAAGCGGAGTTGACTTAACAAGAAGCTCCACACAATGCTGCGAGGGTTACTGCTGGCCTGCGTGAGCTGACTTTGCTTTTTGCTGTGGTTCCAATGTTATGCAAGCTACATTTCCTGTATATAATCACTTGAGAGACTAATTAAATAACAGCATTTTAATTCTTGAAGACTCAGAAAGGGAATGTCACCTTCTTAGAAGGATGAACGCTCACAAGGTTAACATGCCACGCTGCAGGCAATAATAACCCTTGATTTAATTTCTGAACTAACATTTACTAAGGATCTGAAAAAGCAAGTGCTTTGGAGAGGCTATCTCTGAAAAATCAAAGAACAGAGTTCAGAAGTTACAAAATGATAAATATTCAGTCTTTCTTCTTATGGAAAGATTATAATGAACCTTATAATACGAAGTGGTTTTAATAGTAAAATCCTATTTCTTTAGCATGCTACATACTATTGCCTTGAGTCTTTTCTTATTTGTCTTGGTGAAAATCAAAGAAGGAGAATAATAACAATGTACACCAATGAGCTCAGAAACATTTTAAAATACAAATCAGTACTGTTTGGGGCATCGTAATTTAAGCCCAGGTTGGTAATCAACCTAGGAAAGTAATAGGATCCTACAGGAAAAGAGCCATGGACTTCCTGGCTGAAGACTGCAAAATTTCCAGGAAGCTATTTAATAATCTAACCATTCAGTTTCCTATCTGGAAAAAAAAAATGTACTCATGTCAAGTCCTGCAACGAGGTAGCTACATCCAGATGAGGAGAATGAGAATGTAAAATATACAGTAAAAGAATGACAGAACTTTTAACTGTTGATGAATCACTAGAGACTTGCCTGAGGTCATGCAGGGTATTACTCACAGCGAGCTGAAATGGGTGTTGCAGCTACTGGTCTGCAGTCTAACCACTTGAACCATCTTTCCTCTTGGCCCTAGCATGAAGGTCTCTGACTAGAATGCATTCAACTACTGATACAATGCCCAGGACTTCATGCTCATGACTATGAAAAGTCTTCTGCATTGACTTAGGAGTAAGTGCCACCTCTGATCTCTGTGGCTAACAACATATTACAGAAGTTGCTCTATAAAATACAATTCCTGATATCTTTTCTGTAAAACAGGATGGACATTTCTGTCTTGCATAGCTGCGCTATGGTGCAGATAAACTGGAAGAGAGAAGAGAGAGAGAAATGGGGTTATGCCTCCTATGACAAACCCCAGACTTCCTTTTGGAAATGCCCACACTCCTTGGTCACAATAGTCAAGGATAAGCAGATTCCCTCTTCTCCTTCAAGTAGCATCAGCCTCTAAGTACTTAAAGCAAAACTGCCTATGGATTTTTTTAAGTGAATTCATGGGGTGCTTTATGTAGTTTTGCTTTCTATCACCGCTCTTTTTACACTGACATGATGTGTTACAGCTTAAAACTGACTGAATTTTAAGAATTATAGGACAGTAAAACTAAACCAAGTGTGCCTATTTGAGGTTGCTTAAGCAACACTTATAAAGTGATTTAGTTAGCCTTGCAGTGGCCTGTCTGTGCTGCAGAGCTGGGGCAACTCAGTCACTGTTAGGTTACGGGGCTCAGATACCACTAAACCCAGCAATATGATTTCTAAGGTCTTGAAATTCTTGTCTGAAACTATGTTTGATTTTGTGTGGCAAAGAAGCAAAGTTAATATAACTTCTCAAACCTAAAACAGCTCCATATAATAGCAGCTTCACTGTCTCCTGGCTGGACCTCAGCTACTTGTAAAGATCATAGAATTGTTTGGGTTGGAAGGGACCTTAAAGATTACCCAGTTCCAACCCCCCCTGCCATGGGCACGGACAACCTCTCATTAGACCAGGTTGCTCAAAGCCCCATCCAACCTGGCCTTGAACACATCCAGTGTTGGGGCATCTATAACCTCCCTGGGCAACCTATTCCAGTGTCTCACCACCCTCACAGTGAAGAACTTCTTCCTTAGATCTAATCTAAATCTACCTTCTTCCAGTTTAAAGGCCCCTCATCTATCACTACAAGCCCTTGTAAAAAGTCCCTCCCCAGCCTTCCTGTAGGCCCCCTTCAGATACCGGAAGGCTGCAATATCTTGAAGAAGAAGATGTCAAGGTGAGCATCCAAAATACTCTTTGGTGTGTCCTGTAGCACTCATATTACTTTGGGTTATCCTGGATAATAAGAACTTGATTGTACTTCAGTCTTCCCATCAGTAAATTTCGATTCTGTTTGAATAAGTCAGGTATGTACTAAGCAACATGCTTGACTAGAGTCTACAAAGTTTAATGAACAGTTTTTGCCACTGATACCAATGAAGGCGAGAGACAGTATGCCAAACTTGACAGTGGAAGAAAGACTCTGAAGGAGTCAACATCAGCCAGAGCCACAATACTGCACATCGCTTTACTATGTGGACCATGAATCCTAGTAAAGAACACTATTACTCAGCACTCCGACAAAAACATAGTACAATGAATCAAGCAATGCTATCTTGCCTATTTCAGAAAAACATGAACTCTTTTCCTTTAAAGTAAGTGATATCAATGAAAAGCTCAAGGTGAGCCAGCAACGTGCAAGTGCAGCCCAGAAAGCTAACTGTATCCTGGCCTGCATCAAGAGAAGTGTGGTCAGCAGGTTGAGGGAGGTGATTTTCCCCCTCTACTCTGCTCTAGTGAGACCCCACCTGGAGTACTGCATCCAGCTCTGGAGCCCCCAGCACAAGGACGTGGACCTGTTGGAGAGGGTCCAGAGGAGGGCTACAAGAATGATTAGACGGCTAGAACACAGGCTGAGAGAACTGGTCTTGTTCAGCCTGGAGAAGAGGTCTCCAGGGAGACCTTGTGGCCTTCCTGTATCTGAAGTGGCCGTACAAGAAGGCTGGGGAGGGACTTTACAAAGGCCTGTAGTGATAGGACAAGGGGTAATGGCTTCAAACTGGAAGATGGTAGATTTAGATTGGAAATTAGAAGGAAATTCTTCACTCTGAGGGTGGTGAGACACTGGAACAGGTTGCCCGGAGGAGTTGTAGATGCTCTATCCCTGGAGATGTTCAAGACCAGGTAGGACGGGGCCTTGAGGAAGCAGGTCTAGTGGGAGGTGTCCCTGCCCATGGCAAGTGGGCTGGAAATGGATGATCTTTAAGGTCCCTTCCAACCCAAACCATTCTGTGATTCTAGGATGTGATTCTATGACTTTGGTTGGTTTCATTTCCCAAAAGCAAAACGCACGGCCCCAGGCCATGCCAGTCCCAGTCTCGCAATGCTATACCCGTCCCACCATCCTCGTTCTCTTCCAGAAACCCGGAGGCCTTTATGCGGCGGTCCGGCTGTCGGCCAGGCAGGCTCAGCCGGGACGGCGAGGAGAGGAAAGCTCAGGCGAGACGCTGCTCTGCGGGACCCGGCTTTCAGGAAACGCCTCCAGCTGCGCAGCAAAGCCTCCGCCGGCGCGGAAAGCCGAGGCCCGAGCGCCGCCCACCGCCGGTGCCGCGGAGAAGCAGGAAACGCCGCCCGAGCTGCCAACCCGCCGCCATCGACCTTCCCTGGGCGCAACTCGTCCTGCCTGCGGGCAGCTCGGCCGCCCCACCGCGCCTGCGCGCCCGCTCCCTCCCGTCGTCCCCAGCGCGCCGCGGTGTCCGGCCGGAGCGGAGCGGAGATGGCGCTGCACGTCCCCAAGGCCCCGGGCTTCGCCCAGATGCTCAAGGAGGGAGCGAAGGTGAGAGCGGCGCCAGGCGGGCGCTGTGCCCTCAGGAGGAGGACGGCGGCGGCGGCGGCGGCGGGGGGGAGGTTGAGGAGGTCTCAGCGTGGCGGTGCGAGGAAGGTTCTGGAAGGGCCGGCGGGGCCCGGCGGCTCCACGCGCCCGGCGGAGGCCTTTGCGCTGCCTGGCCCCAGCTTCGGTCCCCTCGGCGGCCGTTATGGGGCCGGGGATCGGGCGCACGCGGCCTTCGAGAAAGCTCTGCCGGGGCCGCCGGGGCCGCCGCCATCCGCCCCCTTCCGCCCCGCTCCCGCCTACCCCCTGCCCGCGGCGCTGCCGCTGCGCGCGCCGCCGGTTCCCGCCGCTTCGCCGGTGCCCTCTGCCGGTCTCCGCGCCCTGCGCCGTGAGAGCGCTGTCTGTCCAGAGCGCGCTTTGTTCGCGGGGCTCTTGGGCGCGGTCGTCGGGAAAATTCAGCCGGGCCCTGCAGGTGTAGCCGCTCGGAGGCGTCCCGCTGGTTCTGGTCCTCCGTTGACGGTTGGTTTGGTGGTGGTTTGGTTTATTTTTTTTTTTTCCTGTTACTGTACTCCTGAGAAAAGTGCTTTGTAGCTATAATAGGGTAACATAGTATTTCCCATATATTCCGTTTCCATAAACCCGTTGTATTTAACGTTAACATGGTAATTCTGGTCCTGGTCAAGGACTGTGGTTGACGGAGCAGAAGCTCCCTTTGAAAAAGGGACCAGAGAGCAAGCAGGGTATTTTTTTTTTCCAGGGCAAAATAAAAGAAGGAAAATTCTCGTTGCTGCTACTTTAATAGGAAGGTGAACTTAGCACCTATTTTTCTATTTTTCTCTTTGAAATCTTCCTTGGAGGCAAGGAATGTGTTGTCAAAGAATCACAGAATGGTAGGGATTGGAAGGGATCTCTGGAGATCATCTCATCCAACCTCCCTGTTAGAGCAGGTTCACCTAAGGTGGGTTACACAGGACTACAGCCAGGCGGGTTTTTAATGTCTCCAGAGAAGGAGACTGCACAGCCTGTCTGGGCAGCCTGTCCCAGTGCTCTGGCACCCTCAGAGTAAGGAAGTTTTTCCTCATCTTCAAACAGAACTTCTTGTGTTCTGATTTGTGCCTGTTGCCCCTTGTCCTGTTACTGGGCACCACTGGAAAGAATCTGGCCTCATCCTCTTTCCACCTGCCCTTTAGATATTGTTAAGCATAGATGATGATCTCCTCACAGTCTTCTTTTCTCCAGGCTAAACAGACCCAGTTACAGGGGCTGTCTCTCAAGGGCAGGGGGAGAGCTGGGGCTTAGATGCTGGTTCTCTAATACGGAATTTGAGGTCAACATAGCAAGAGTTGCCTTTTACAAAACAAGGAGGCAGCTGGCATTTGGAGATGTTTGTTTTGTATTTAGGGAGTAAATGCTATTAAGAGTACCTTTCTCCCTTCTCTTGTGGGCTGCACTGTATGTGTTACCCTGCTCTTTCTTAAGGCCCTTGCTGGGGTTCCTTCCTTTTCCTAAGGCTTCCCAACTGAAGCCAGGGTGATAACTTCTCAAATATTTTATGAATCATTCTGCTTCTGAATTTTCAAACTACACATTTGAATGTAGAACTGAGTTAAATGATTTTTGTGGAATACAGATTTGTGAGTAAAGAACTATGTGCACAAGCACGTGCTTACAAAACCGTAGCCCCTTTACAATCTGGTATTGGTTATTTTCTATTTCCCTTTGATATCCCACTGACTTTTTGGGAAGAATTTAGATATGCAAACTATATTGAAAATTGAGTCACTGTTCGGAAGCTAATTGTGCTTGCTGAGCTGCCCAGTTGAGAAGAAGTATGCAGTAGTTCTTTTCTCCCTGTGGTTCAGTAAGTTTCAGTTTCTGTATAGATCTGGTCTTTCACTTAAAATTTAAACTAGTCAAAAACTTCCATGGACTCAGTATATTCTTGCTGCTTTGATGGGAAATGACTCATTCAACTGTTTTTTCTTAGCCTAATTCTGAGCATAACATTTTTCCTTTTTAGCATTATTCAGGGTTAGAAGAAGCTGTCTTCAGGAACATCCAGGCATGCAAAGAACTTGCTCAAACCACCCGTACAGCTTATGGACCAAATGGTAAATAAATCCTGAAATTATTGTAGTGTTTTTGACCAGAATGTTATGTATGAAGGCTAAACCTACCTTGGCAAAGCAGCATCTGATTGTTTCTTGAGGAAACACATTGGACTTGCTCTAGAACTCTAAATAGAGTCTTTGTGGCTATTCAGATCAGAATTTGTTTGGTTAGCTCTTGAGTTATGAACAACATACCTGCCTTTGCCAGGTTTTTGTACCAGTTATGGTGTCCTCATTGCTATCTTACTGCTATATGAAAAATCTACAAAAACTAAAGGGAACACAGTAGCTTGGTAGATGGTCATGACAATCGTAGCCCTGCCATTTCCGATCCAGTATAGCAAAACAAAAGGTGTTCTCCAGTATCAATTAATTAAACAATGCACAAATCTTTCTGAAGAGAAAAGTGCTTATTCAGAAATTACTGTTTTCTCCCCAGTGTTATTTCGTAAAAAACTTTTAGAGTTTTTAAATTATACATAAGGCTAACATGTAAGATATACCTGAAAGTTATGAAACACTATCTGTGCACAAAATGTTTGTCTAATGAATGATATTTTTTTAATTGTTTGTTTTTCTTTTTTTTTCCTCAATGAGGGATGAACAAAATGGTTATCAATCACCTGGAGAAGCTTTTTGTTACAAATGATGCTGCTACTATCTTGAGGGAGCTGGAGGTAAGTTATCTTGCTTTAGATGTAATTTGTGAGCTAATGTTTCTGTTCATGGGCTGGTATGTTTCTGAATGTTAATAAGGAAATATATGTCACCCTGCCAGATGATTTACGTATGTCATGTTGTAAATCATTGACATTTTCACTAGATTTTAGTAAAGTCAGTGGGCTGTATCCAGGAGGAATAGAACTTTTTTATAAAGCGGCATTAAGTAGTTGCAGGAGACTATTAATGATTGCCATAATTTCTTACTTCTTTTCCCTCGAATCAGTAAAAGTTTAGAAGAGGGTATGTCTAGACAATAGTGTTTGGAAAACTCTGAATGAAATAGCTGTTATGTTAATCTCCCAGTGTTGGTGGCTTCCATGTTCTTTTCTCTGTTTAGAATACATTAATTTGATTTAAGAAGCTGAGGACATAGCACCATTATCCTGTGAATTTAGTAAAAGTGTGGAAAGATTGACCTGTCCAAACCTTTTCTCTTGCCAAATTCGTAATTGTATCACAACACAAATAGTATTTTACTGAGTTCTACATTTACTGATAGAAATAGTGTAAGTGTGTTCAGTATAAGTAGAATAACTGTCAAAATATCAATTCCGCTTTTAAAAAATAATCTGCAGGCTAGTTATTTATCTAACGACTCTTGCCTATTACTTTCAGGGGTAAAATGATGGCTGCTCTGATTATATTCAGAATACAGCCTTTTTGTTACGTTTCTTTGAAAGAAAGGGAAAACAGTGTCAACTGTAATTTAGACATCTACTTTGCACATTACCCATACAAATTCAGCTTCAAGATCTAAACTTGAGGCTGCTTTCCTGTTGCAGAGCTTGATTGTGAAGCCACTGTATCCTGTAAAAATAGCACGGAAGTAATATGAAGGTTGTCTAATTCATGTTGTAGAGGGAATGTTCAGCTCTCTGATTTACTTACTTTTCTTTGTATCTGTTTGCATTTCATCTTATTAGGGAAGTTTAACCAATTAAGAAAATCTGTGCTGCTTTCTTTTCCGATTTTCTGCCTTCTTAGTATCTTCAGATGCACCTTGAAATGAGAGCTTATACTGAATGCACAGAAAAACCTGGAACTGTAGTCTGGGGTGTTAGTAATTAAGATGTGTGACTTCTTTTAAAGGTCCAACATCCTGCTGCAAAAATGCTTGTGATGGCTTCCCACATGCAAGAGCAAGAAGTTGGAGATGGAACAAACTTTGTCCTTGTCTTTGCTGGAGTTCTTCTGGAGTTAGCAGAAGATCTCCTGAGGATGGGGTTATCGGTCTCAGAGGCAAGTTCTATTGTTGTTACAATTCACATAGCTTGAATTCAGAGTGCAGTTGATTGGTATTCTTGGGTTGTAATATTGTGAATCATCCGCTTCCTTCTGAGCTATGTTTTTAGATAGAGATGTACATCAGTGTATGCTTTGCTGCCTGTGATTGCTTGCTTCCTTTGTAAGCTTTTCCATTTGTTTATGTTTTATGGCCCTTTGAAGAGGAGATGGAAGTAGTATAAATGCTTGAAAGGTGGCATAGTGAATATTTATTGTTTGCTGCACAGGTGATTGAAGGATATGAAAAGGCTTGCAAGAAAGCCCTAGAAATTCTTCCAGACTTGGTGTGCTGTTCTGCAAAGAACCTTCGAGATGTCGAGGAAGTGGCATCTTTGTTGCACACTTCAGTGATGAGCAAACAATACGGCAATGAACATTTTCTGGCAAAGCTTATTGCTCAGGCCTGTGGTAAGTGAACAAGAACAGATGTGTGTATGCATCTGAAAAACTGAGTAGGTTTGCTTAGGGTTATTACTTATGTCTTCATGTAAGCTGAAAGTACAGATAGTTCATGAGGTTGAGTTGGACAGAATGCGTTAGCCTCTGAAGTGAGTATAACCATTTTTGTGTGGAACTCTTCATTGGCACTGTGGTTCAGGAAAGGTCTGTGTCTTCTACTAAACGTTTATAGAAATAGGTTTCTAGTCTACTTAAAGCAGAAGCCCATCTTGCTGCTTCTTTTTTGTCACTAGGAAGAGGTATTACACTTCACATAAGCCGTTACTAGTCTCAGCCACAGAACAATAGAAGCAAGACTGTAGTTGTGTTGAGTTGTTTTCTCCCTTTAGATTCCCAAGCAAAAAAACCTTTCATGTCTAGTTTTAAGTGTGTTCTCAAAATATTCTGTGTCAGACTTCACTCTTGAATGCACAATTTCTGTTTCCCTCAATGCACGTTATTAGCAGATTATAATTGCCTTAAATTTAGGCAGACATCTCAAATCATTGAATTTTAGTACTTCAGAAAAACTTCAGGCATTGTCATTGTTCTAATATATTCATTAAGAAATATAATTTTTTTTTTTTTTTTTTCCTCACCCCCACCAAACAGTTTCTATTCTTCCTGATTCTGGTCATTTCAACGTTGATAATATCAGAGTGTGCAAAATTGTGGTAAGTTGGAAGTAGCTAGCTTTACTATGTTCCTAAGGTAAGCAGTTAATTCTTAGATCTTTGAAAGTGCCTTTTCTAATCTCTTGTGTTGTGGCATGCATAATAAGTTTGGAAATCAGTCTTTACATTCCTTCTTTGGTGTCCAGTGGCAGCTTTCAGAAACAAGAAATCCTTAACATTGAAAGTTTACACTAAATCAGATACATTAATGTAAATATACACAGGGATGTTGGTTGCATCTTTGTTGTCAAAGCAGTCAAAAGATCAGGCTAGGTTGCAGGCTGGTGGAAGTGTCGTGGCCTAATCTTTTATTCTTTTTGTCAGGCCTCAGTATAGTCTGTAGAAGTGGAACAAGTTTCTGTCTAGTATGAATTCCCCCGTTTTTTTTCCCTGCTAATAAATATATAAGTTGAGCACAGAAAACACATGCCACAGGCCTTAGCCTGGACCACCAACTAATCTTAAAATGCAAACCTGAAAGGCAACATTCGATGTTGCTACATCAGCTTAAGTGTTATTTCTTTGTGCTGCTATGAAAACTCAGGTTGCTACATTCAAATGAATGTAAGCGCTGCTTTTCAACAAGGATAGTGCAGCTTTCTGACGGTAAATGATCAATAATGTGACTTTCCCCATGCCATTTCTTTCCTTTCAGGGTGCTGGTATCTCTGCTTCCTCAGTACTGCATGGCATGGTTTTTAAAAAAGAAACTGAAGGAGATGTTACTTCTGTCAAAGATGCAAAAATAGCTGTGTATTCCTGCCCTTTTGATGGTATGATAACTGAAACTAAGGTATGTAGAAACTCAAGATAAGTTAGATATCTATTTGTGCTTATGTACTTTTATTTTTAAACTTAACTATAAATATTCTTGACACCTGGTGATTGAGATATTTTTGTTAATATTGAGTTCACTCGTTTAAAAAAGTTCATAGAAAATGTCTGAACCTACTTTTGCTATACAAGGCTTTTGGGGTTGGAGAGTTGATGGTTTTGTTGGGTTACATGCTGGAATGTTTCAAATCAACATTTTGTGTAGAAATGCTGAAATTGCCCTTTTTTTGACTTACTTTACCTGTTGCCTGGGAAGGGTGATGGTGGTGTAAAATAGAATGACTTGAGATTTATGGGTAGGTTGGGAGACAAAATGATTTATTAGAAACTTTTAGCCATGCAGTTAACGCTGAGTTGATAACAGTGTACGTGTTTTACTAGGGCACCGTACTTATAAAGAACGCTGAAGAACTGATGAATTTCAGTAAGGGAGAAGAAAATCTAATGGACTTGCAAGTCAAAGCGATTGCTGATAGCGGTGCAAATGTAGTAGTAACAGGTGGCAAAGTGGCAGACATGGCACTTCATTATGCCAACAAATACAATCTTATGCTAGTCAGGTAAGTGCTAGAGGAGCATAAAAACATTTGATTTGCCGGGTTTACAAAATGTACCCACCATATTGTTTCTTGCCTCTCAAATGAATTAGAAACAAAATATTGCAAACCATTTGGATTTCTAGTGGATCAAAACTTGAGCTGCAGTTTGGTTGCTTCATAGCTTATGTTTCTTGATATTATTTCACCTCTGTATGACAGTTTAAATGCCTTCATATCACAACTGAAATCAAGAATATAAAAATTTGTGGATCTAGTAAAGAGGAATGTGGCCTCAGAAGCACATAATGCTATACTATAAGGTTCTTCCTGGTCATAGTCCTCATGTGATACTTTAACAATGATGAGATACACCTCTGTGCATCACTAACGTATGGATTGAGGGATGAAAGAACTAATTCCTAATAACTTTTCTGACATTTTTGTGGGCCTTAAAGCTTCTTACATATGAATAAAGCACGTTGTTATGTCCTTGAAAACATTCTGCAAAACAAAGTCGTGGAAAAGGACCTGGGGGTATTGGTTGACAGCCGGCTGAACATGAGCCAGCAATGTGCCCAGGTGGCCAAGAAGGCCAATGGCATCCTGGCCTGTATCAGAAACGGTGTGACCAGCAGGAGTAGGGAGGTGATTGTGCCCCTGTACTCGGCACTCGTGAGACTGCACCTTGAGTACTGTGTCCAGTTTTGGTCCCCACAGTACAAGAAGGACATTGAGGTGCTGGAATGGGTCCAGAGAAGGGCAACGAGGCTGGTGAGGGGTCTGGAGAACATGCCATATGAAGAGTGGCTGAGAGAACCGGGCTTGTTTAGTCTAGAGAAGAGGAGACTGAGAGAAGACCTTATTGCTCTCTACAGCTACTTAAAAGGAGGTTGTAGTGAGGCTGGTGTTGGTCTCTTCTTCCAAATTACTAGTGATAGAATGACAGGAAATGGCCTCAAGTTGTGTCAGGGAGGTTTAGATTAGATATTAGGAAGAAATTATTTACTGAGAGAGTGGTTAGGCACTGGAACAGTCTGCCCAGGGAGGTGGTGGAGTCACCATCCCTGAAGGTGTTTAAAAAAATGAGTGGATGTAGCACTTGAGGCTATGGTCTCGTGGCTAGACAGATGTTGGGATGAAGATTGGACTTGATGATCCTGGTGGTCCTTTCCAACCATAATGATTCTACGATTCTATGATTCACTTTACTACCCTGCATACATTAATGCCATCAGTAAATTCAGTAAATTCTGTCACCCACCTCTGCACCTCTTTGGTGCAGCATAGAATAGAATTGTTAGTCCCACTGTTTGGGGAGCTTAAATACACATTTTCTCTCCATGTGGAAGAAACGGCATGGATTGTTGAACCCCCATAAATACCTGAGTGTTATCAGTTATAGAAGGAACGGCTGGCAAAGTTTGATGGAAATAAATATATTTCTGTCCAGGATGAGAGAGCTGTTGATGAACTTCCTTTATGCCAGATAACTAGATAGAAAAATTATACAGAACTTTGCAGAGGACTTCCTATTGGCTCAACCTATTAACTGATAATTTATTCACAATCAGTGATGAAGTCCAAAATAGATTAAATGATTGTTCATCTTTAATTTGTACATACACATTTGATGGATTTCTTTCTTTTCTCCTGTGGGTCTTTCACATCTCAGGTCAGAATTGATTTTCTTCATGTCTCGAAGACAGAAGAAAAATGATAAGAAAGTAGAATCACCTACAGATGAGAACAGTGAGGAGGAAGTATAGCTCAGTTATATGGCAGCATTGTGTTGGTGAGTCAAAGAGGTGTGTACGCTAATTACATGCAAATACACTAAGGCTGATATTTTCACACAGGCCAGGATAACGTTGTACATTCAAGCTGAGATGTTATTATTAGGGTATCCTTTAACACTCTTTAAATAAAACTGGATGTACATGGAAATAATCCAACTCATTCTTCATCACTGTAATCTCCATTGTACTTCTTCAGGTGTCACAGAAAGCCAGACAAAGGCATTTGTCAGGTAGCATGGTTGACATAAAGGAATAGACATGATATGCCAGCTTATTTTGGCTGCCAGGTAACATAAAAAAGAATGACATACAAAAGCAATTTGGGACCTGCAGGAAAGTAGATCTGGAAAGCTCAGCTTTCCTTCCATGCTGGAAATGCTCACCATGTGCTAGCAAGTCTTTCAGGCAGTCCTAAAAAGCCCAGACGATTTAGCCTAGTGGAAGAGCAGGTGAGAAAATTCCTTCCCAGGCTGCTCACTCTTGTTCTGGAGGCACCATCACTCACTTTTGTATCTATCCCAGACCATCCATTCTCCCTGTATGCACTGCAGTATGAGATTTTCTGCATGGCATGTCATTAAAAACCTTAGTCTGATAACAATAAAGATGAGATACTATGCAGGTGTCCCACTAGGATTATGTAATTATTCTAGAACTGCTCTGAAAAATAAGGTAATATTAGGCCATATTGAAAGAGGAACAAAATAAATAATATGTATTTTAGTTTTCTAGCCTTGGGTTGAATAACTTAATATATTGAGAACTTTCTATATTAGCTCATTAACTCACTTTGTTACCCAACACTCATGTCAATGCTAGGGGAAAATACGTGTTCATATCTCAGACTGAAACATGAATGAAATTCACTCGGTTTTCATTTATGACAAATAATATATGTATGACAAGTTCCCAGATCACATGGTTGTGCTTTCTTCAGTAGTACTAGTTGTCACCAATTGCTACAGTTCTCCATTTATAGAAGTAGTGACATTCAAAAACAAAGGCAAGTATTTTAGAAAATTGGATAGGAGAGAAGCTAAGAACAAGGACTTGAAACAATGCAACATTTACATAATATATGCCAGAAACTTTTCCTTTATTAAAAAATGCTTTCCAGATAAATAACAAGCACTCAAGACAGCTATTACTTTCCTCTGCAATCATCCTTTCGAGTAATCTATACAAGTATTCTCACAGGAATAATTACAAAGTATTCTGATGACTACTATTAACAATCAACTGAATTGCATTTCAGAATAGTTCCTCTCAGATTGTGACCATTGGAAAAGTATTGTCAACATATGCCCAGAAGTTTGGAGAGAAAATACACTGAATCTGCAAGAGAGGCAGAAAAAAAGGAAAGACTGAGCCAGATAATTAAAGACACAGATGCAGAAGCTCCATGTATGAAAAAAAAAAAAAAGGATGAATAAAATTCTAGAATTTGGGCTTATGAGGAAGAATTTAATTTTCCAAGCTTCACAAGAATAATTTTAATGAAATCTTCTTAGAAAGAAAAAATAGGGCAGCCTCTTTTAAATTACATGTAAATTATGGGAAATAAAAAACATATAGAAAAATAGTTCAAATGACCATATTTGAGGTTAACAGCAAAGCTTTCTTCAGTTAGTATTGCAAAGCATATACCAGATAGTTTTGCTAACCTCTGTCGTAGGCTGTGAAGAGACTTGGCACAAGAAATTTCAAAGCCACCAAAATGAATCTTTGTGTTTAGGGTGGGTTTGGGTTTTTTTTTCTGAGTTTTTTAATTTCAGGAGTATTTTTACCTGGAGTGTAGTAGCAAATAGAAATAAAAGTGTGGGAGTGAAGTCAGTGATTCAAGGAAGCAGAGGTGTCTGTCTTTAACATCAGTATTTTACAAACTTTTGCAAAGGATTTCAAAGAAAATCAACACAGATACAGACATGAACTCTAATGAAAAGTTGAATACTAAAGGTAGAGCCGTTAGTCTACTCAAACACCTTTTTATTGATAATAGATTTTTCAGAGACAGGTAATGCAGCAGATTAATCCATTTGTAATTAAATAAAGTACTTTATCTGATGCTTATAGGAAATCCTTGGTAGCAATAAAAGAGAATCCAAGGTTAACAGAGTTGACTAAAGCAGAATTATCAGGATAAAAAAAAAAGACCATAAAAAAAAAGTATTTCTTAGGGATCACAGTTGAAATTGTCCCTGCCTCAGATAATAATATTTCACCTTTAGCTAGAACTAGGCAAAAGTTGATGATGAAAAACGGACAGAGTTTGTTGAAACTTAGAGTTTGTTGAAGCTGAAGGGGATCTGACCATAGTACAAGAAGAGATGGGTCATTTTATCAGCTGATCTGACAAAGCCAGTGTGAAGTTTAACAAAAGAAAATGCAGAGGCAAGTGTCTGGAAGCCAACAAGAAGAATTCAATTGTAGCCCCACCCTGATGGCTGCTACTCCACCCACTTGCCCTGGAGCCCCACCCATCTTCCGGTCACATGCTCTACTGACTCCACCTCTTTTCGCACCTGGGGTCTCCACTGTGTGATATGCCACACCCTACATGTTCACAGCCAGCTCTCTTGGTTGACTGCCAGCTGCCCCTCCCACTTTACCAGAAGGACATCAGAGCAGGAAGGCCTTTCCCACTGCAATGCACGAGGACCACCATTTTGCTTCAGCCACCACTTTTGACAATAACATGTGTTCACAGGCAGCCCTATAAATGGTTAGCAGGACCAACCACCTGTTTACCTGGAACAGGAAGCCCCTGCCCACATATACAGAGGATGTCAGTTCCGATTGTATCATTCCCCCCATAAAGGGGGCATAAATGATCCCTCCATGTCCTGAACCTGGCTCTGAGAAGGTATTTGCAGGGGTCACTGTAGAGCAGTTCCTCATATGGTGGAACAATACTGGCAGGAGGAAGATTGTCCTGCTGAAAAAAAGTACACCAGAGTACTGTCTTTTCAGAGATGTGCTCAGGGGCAGCAAGGCCTGTCCCACACGTTCAGGAAGGGGGCAGGCATATGGGAGCTGCTGGCTCACATCCTGCAAGTCCACCTCAGTGGCTGAGGCATCTCCCTATAGTGGACTCTCTCTTGAGGTCCTGAGACTTGTTTCTTGGAGCCAATGGGAAAAGCTGGTACTTCCTTGCCATTTTCGCCCATGAATATCTGGGTCTGTATCTGCCTGGCTGGAGCAAATGTTACAACCACCAAACACCTCTCTGTGGCCTGGGATACTGCCCCTCATTCAAGAGCTCACGCTGTCCCTGACTTGATGGGCTGAAGCTGGACAGTACACACAACCTGTCCATTCAAACCTCCCTCCCCACACTGCCCTCTCCTCACTTTTTGTTGATAAGTTAAATAGATTCATTTCCATTCATCTAGTGAAACTTAGATCTCTACAGAATTGTTTCCTAGAAGTGACCTGGCCATGTGAGGTTTTTTTGGAGTCAGTCCTACCTTGGCACTCTAAAGAATTTTTGAGTCCTTTAGGTAATCTCTTTGCTTCTTTTTTCTCCAAAGTGTTGAATTTCATACAGAATTTTCAAACCAAATGGTTGAGTGGTCCTCAGTGAATTTACAGTGGATACTGGAAGAAATATCTAACTAGTAATATCCTGGATCCACCTTCCAACAATATAGAAGAGAAAATACCTGATTTTAACTTGCATCATGGATGGTTTCTGAGATAGAGGATAACATGGTCAGTTGTAATAATTTTGATCATGATCAAGAAGGTCTCTCCCTGTCCTGTGACTTAGTTCAGTAAAGACTGTTCTCTGGCACATGTAAACGTCCTATAGCTTCTTTACCCATTGCTTTCCTGCTAAGACATCTGAAGATTTTGTTAGCCATTTGACCACATTTCAGTAGATAAGTAGGCAATTTTGATCCTTGTGCCATCAGCTGGAAAACTTGCAACAGTACTACAGGCAATTCAAGATGAAGTGTGAAAGACTAAATGCATAGAAGACTGTTCATTAGTAAACAGTTCTGATACACTAAGGCTGACATTTCTCGGAACAACTACTTACAATGTTACTCAAATTTACACCATAATAAAGTTTCAGAATTCAGCTCAGCTAAGAAGCAGGACTGATATACTTTATAGGTATATCTCTAGTATTAATTTCTGTGGTATCCAAGCACTTCAGAGGAAGAAGCACATATGCTGTGAGATTGTTTAAAGTATGTCTCAGGATACTTGCAGTACTTTTATTCATTTTCACATCATACAGCCTGGGACATTTTTGTTTAAAGGAACGACAGAGCAAAACCCACGCAGCTCCAGTCTGAAATTCATTTACGTCTGAATTGCTGTCTACCAATTCCCCCATATAAATGGTTTTTTTGCAAATAAACATTATTATGTTCACAAATTGTTTAGGCCTGAAGAAACAGTGCTAGATTTAGCTTCTTATTTAAGATTTCACCCTCTTCTCTTTTTTTTTGCAGTTTGTGGAGAAAGTGATGAAAGAAATGTGGTGTGATGATACCAAGATCTTTAGAAGCTAGAAGGAAGAAAAACAGGTTTTATCTGTGCTACTTAGAAGAGCCTTGTTACCATATTTTCTCACACTTTTTATTGTACTGTTTCTCATGGTGCTTCTGAGTTAAGGAAATGGCATTATTTTTCTTTTGCACATGAAGGGCTAAGGCAGTTTACTAAGTACCTAGGTTTGCAACCCGATGGCCCTAATTCCACAAATAATTGAATAATAGACAGGTCTAAAAGCCCACTTCTGGAAGTATTATTCACACAGTGACTTGGGTGACAAGCTTCTTATATGATAAATAGGAAAGGTTTTTGCACATGAGCTGGTCTTCATGACAGCATCGGCTAGTCTACAGGAAAAATCTATACCTTGAACTCTGTTCTTCAAGGCAAAGGCCACTCTGTGAAACTGGAATGCTGCAACTGGAACACTTTTCTGTTCCCAAATCACTAGTTTCCGTTGCTGGTCTTAGTCAAGTGCCCTAACAGATCTTTCCTGAGCTATAGGAGATGACACAGAATAATGCGTTTTATCACAGCTTTCACTTCAGTGGACACAGGCATCCCTTATGTCCTGCTTTATAAACCAAGCTTAGTTTCACTGCATTATGAAAAAACCAAACGTTAAAATGAACAAAAACCTGCTGAGGTTTACCAATAAGCAACATATGTAATATTGCTATATCACTAGGCGTGCTGTGCTATTAAATGTAACACTCATCTTTGTAACATATACTGTTTTTTCTCTGTTTATATATAAAAACAACATGACTATAAAGTATCTGACCCAATCTGTTATAATGTATGTAGCATTAGGAAACCAGTTAATAGTTATTAATATGCAAAATACTTCAATAATTTAAATGTTCTGTGACAGAGCTAGAATAAATTTTTTCTAGTCCTAATGTATCATTTAAAAACCCCATGGTCTCAGAGCAAGGATGTTACAATAGGAAAGAAAAACACCTTTCAGTATAGCAGTTAATCTGAAAAATTGGTCCAATACTTTGTAGAATAATGAAATTAAAGTATTGAATAACAAATCTGAAAATATCAAAGAGAAATGAGAAGCACTCTCAACACAGT
This sequence comes from Coracias cyanogaster, assembly GCA_033124195.1. Taxonomy (NCBI): domain Eukaryota; kingdom Metazoa; phylum Chordata; class Aves; order Coraciiformes; family Coraciidae; genus Coracias; species Coracias cyanogaster. Next base: position 20,321 of record JAVSBS010018649.1, on the reverse strand, counting down.
TACTACACTTAATTTCCAAGAACAGTCTTATTGAAATGCATATGTGTTGTTTTGAAAAATGTTCCTAAGTGCTGAAGTACTTCGAATATTTGTAGGGTTTATGTGGAAAGTAACCGTTGTGTCTTTGAGTATATTCTTTTATGAATTTTGATATTACTAGAAGTGCTGGATTTATATTTACTTCACCATTAATAGGGTATGAGCTGAAGAAGAAAGTGAAAATGCTCCATGTGGCTCTAACCATTTGCCTCAAGTTTGACTTGAACGTAAGCAGAGAGGTAGGAGCTGTGGGTATCTCTGTTGACTCAGCCAAGAAGCATACAATTGATGCTGCTACCTACCTATCAACTGGCAGAAACAAGCACTTACACTTACTCACCTTTATCAGGTTAATTTCATGTAGAGAGTGGGCAAATAGTAGTAAGAGGAAAGCATGAAATGCTTCAAAACTATTTTTATTAATGCTTGAGGAATGCTACTTAAATGGTGTCACTGTCTTCCAAAAAGAGGTAAATAGTTCCTTTTCTGTCTACTCCAGAGGACTGTCAAACCAAGTGGTGTAGTCTCCTCACATTATGAAGAGGAGGGGAACAAAAGTAGAAAACAGCCATACTGCAGATGGACAAGGGAACAGTTATACTAGAGTTGGAGAACAGGCATGGTAGGGCCACCCTTTTGGCAGGCAAGCTCTAGTGGGGTAAAATAAAGCAGCCAGTTGCCTCTGGTGAGTCACGCTGAACCAACATTTAAGCAGCAATGTCCATTGTCTGTCTCATACAATTTCTGCAGCAATTATGGCCAGACAGAAGTGCAGCCCTACTTCCTGTTATGCTGCTAACAATGGCCACATCTCCGTTTGTGAATGGAAGCCAGTCTCTGTCAAAAGACTGTTGGATGGTGTGTGAAAGAAGTATGAAAAACCATTCCAGCTAGGATTCACATTCATATGGCTCTGCCAGCTCTGAGTTATTCTTCACACTGTGCCAAGTACAGGATGAAATGCAAGTCAAAAAGGGAGGATAGCTTAACTCTTGCTATAGACCATATGGATGTGAGAAACTGCATGCTCTGCGGCTGTGCATGCTGATCACTTTGCCTCCATGCTTCATTGGCAAGTATTTTTCATATGAGATAGTATATTCACAACACACAGGCATACATTGTTATTCATTGAGAATGTGGTCCTGGAAAGTGTGATGGTTAGTTATTCAATAGGAGGGGAGACTGTGTGCAGGGATTTAAGAAAAACACACAATTTAAGCACACAGGGACAGTATGTCAGTGTGTTGTGGCAATAAGGTCTTTCCCCTCATTCCAGTAGCACTACTCAAAAACCTAGATCTTGATGGTATGAGTGAAGGACAAAGACAAGAGGGATGCTACTGCATAGCCACATACAAAGTTCTCAGCATATTTCTGCTAGTGTTTGTGTGATATGAAAATAGTATATTAGTGAAATATTTAAAATACTGCATTGTAGCCTATTGTGTCTATATTCTCAGCAGTTATTTTAACAGAAATAGGTATTTGGCAGGAATACTTCAGTATGATTGAATGGCTTAGGATAGTCTTGATAGAAGGAAAACAGTTATGACAACATTTAGCAATTTAACAGTATGAAATGATTGATGATGGAGCTCCAAAATAACAGTAGAAAAATGACGGAAACTGTAGAGTTGTTCCCCTGAGGTCTAATATATAGTTAGGTGTGCTGTACAACATGCAACATGCAGCACCTCACTTTACTTGAATGTTCTTCATGTAGAAGAGCTCATTGCAAGTTCAGTAGCGGTAACACTAAAAGCACAAAGCTGTGCATTTTCTCCAGAATACAGTTATTTCCTATTTCTCATCATCTTGTTTTCGTACTTGCTATTGTCTTTTGATCCTCCTGTTTAGAAAGGCTTGAGATCATTTAGAACCTAACTGGCAAGTAAGTTGGGGCACTTGGTTTCTGTGTTACAGAGAGCAATTGTGACTTTCTTAGAGCACTGTGCTATATACTTCTTTATATAGATAACTCTGGTTATGAACCTACTGCATGTTGTGATGAAGCCCAGAAATATTTGAGCTTATTTTCTTCAGATGGCTTGAAACAGAGGAATAGTACAAACCCTTAAGACCAGAGCTCCCTGCACACTAGAGTGAGATCCACGCATAGCTCCATGATATCAGAACAAAAAATCTCCTTGTACTAACACAAGCAGCCTGCGTGGTGGTACCGCAGTTACACAATGTGCAAAATATAATGCAGGTACCATAGACATGCTTGTGTTATTTTCCTTTTGTCCTAGAAAGAAAAGAGTGATCCTCACATACAGCTCTGTTCCTTGTAACTGCACTATTGTTACACATCTTTCTTAGGCTATTATTGTTCTGTGTTCCTCAATGCAGCATCTTTGATTCTACTGTTTAAGAGATCATGTGAGTGGGATTCATCTTCCAAAATTGTAAATGTTTATGACTGGGCTAGACTCCCTTTAAGACTCTTTTTATAGATGCTGAAAAATAATTAACTCTTTTAGAGTATGTTTTATATGACTTCAATTTCAGATGTCTACTTTAAGATAAAATGAGTTGTGTTCCAGAAGTATCTGTGCCTCTCCATTAGCTGTAAAGGGAATTGAGTTTACTGACTCTAGTGACAGTGTCTGCAATATTTATATCTATATTTGAACAGATGAACTTTGCTTTGTGTATATTGCTGGGTTGTTTGTGGTTTATTTCCATTGAGATTCGATTTGACGAGACTCTTGCAATATAGAAATAGGGATTCCTTTTTGTCTGATAACCACCTTCAGTAAAAGTAATTCAAGCAACACATTGCTTGCAAGGATCCTTTCTTTCTCTGTTCTTGTGGATCTACTCTCACCCCATGGAAAGAATTGTGGGGTTTCAGTTTTTGATGTGGGAGGGCTGAAGCCGTGGTGATATCTGTGGGCCTATAGAATAGGGAGCAAAGCCTGTGAATATGCAGATTACTTCCCAGGATTACCAATGTCTTGGATATTTGGCACTTCTAAACTTGCAGGCCCCCCTTTTTCTCTGAGGTGAGATGCTCTCTGTCACCTGGCACTTGGACTTGTGGGAGAACTTCACTTCCCATTGCCTACATAGAGCTGTTGCAGGCAGCTTTCTCCTGTCCTGCATGCTGACATGAAAAGGTTGATAGCAATTCCTAGGTCATCCAAGTGCTTATTGCCTACAGTTTGGTTCTTCCTAGCTTTTGCATTTCTGAGAGTGTTGTCTCCTGTAAGTGCTGGAATCCACTCAGCTGCATTTCAGTACCTTACACAGATGCAGATGAGTTCATGCTGTGAATTCAACACTCCTTAGGATATACTTTGTGCCAGCTTATTTGCGCAGAAGCCCCTCTTCACTGCCTCATCTGAGACTCAGTGCCATGTGAGGAGGACACTGAGCAGTCCTATTGCTGAAAGCCCTCCACACTGATATTTCCAGTATCTCTTCCCTGGAATGAACTATGTAAACCATCCCCTTCCTAGAATCAGCCGCATAGCAGATGATACTGCGATTTCCACAAAACTAAGATTGTCTGTTTCAGTAGGTTTCTGCATAGATGTATGAAATTTATACATGTACTGGAAAGATCTTCATATGATCATCAGTTTCAATCTACCTTTGTTTGACTTGTGAACAAATGAGTTCCATGCCTCTATTAAGCAAATGGGTGTACTCACATAACACAGACACAGTAGCAACCTTTGGCCCAAATGCTAGAAATATACTCACTAATTCAACCCCTTAACCTTCCTCTAAGCTTTCCATGTTCACCTATCCATACAGTCTCCCACTTGTGAACTGCTGATATTGTATGTAGCCAAAGAAGAGGAAATTTAAAACCTTGTAGAGAACTCATTTTTTTACCCTTCTGGTTATAACTGCACACTGCATATTACTTGCAAAACACAATTTGCAAGGGGAAAATAAGATTAGGATGGTATCAGATGTTTCTTTTAAGAAGTTATACAACAAATAAATTTTTTTAGGTGACAAAACTGGAGCAGCAGTATACATTAAAAAAATTCACTGACATAAATGACATGTTCATACTGGGACGTTGCATAGTCATTAAAAAATTCATTTCTCCAGATGGTATTGAGGGGTCTCACTAGGAGAGCATAATGTGATTCCTGACATGGCTTATGTGCTATATAAAAAGAGAAATTTTTCAGAGAATGAGCAATAGAGGCAATGCCAAAGCAGATAGCTTGTATGTTGGTTTTAGTTATGTGATTTTTCACTATGTATCTGGTTGAATATTTATGGAAGAGGTAACTGGTGAAAAAATTCGTCTTATAGAATCATTTGGGTTTCTTCGGAGGTCATTGTCGCAGTCCGGGCGCCAGCGTCCGTAGATTAACCTTGTGCTTTAAGGGGGACTACCACTGACACTAGGTCAGGCTCTGTCCAGCCAGGTCCTGAAAGCCTTTGTGGAAGAAGCTCCCATGGCCCTTCTATTCAGCCCCTTTCTCGCAGCACTGCATTGTAGAAAACCTGTTCCTCACCTCCAACCTGAGCCTCCCAAGGTGAAACTCATGCCACCTGCTATATTGTAGCAATTCTGAGAACAGATTGAGAGTTTGGGTCCAATGTCTTTGTAACAATCCTTCAAGTAGTTGCAGTTTGAAACTACAGCATTCCCTAGCCTCAGCTCCAAATGAGGTCAGTTCCCTTCTCACAGTTCATGTGCTCTGGGCATCTGACCATCTTAGCAGCTACCCTAACATGTCCCTTCCAGCTTCTTAGTATCCATCCACCTTGAGCTTGTGGGTGGGAGAACTCAGTATATTTATTCCCCTGTACTCACCAGTGCTGAGCCCAGGGCAGTGACAAATTCCACTGACCTGCGGGACAAAGGCACAGCATAGCACATGATAGAGTTGCATGAGTTGTGATGAGAACACATTGTTACCCTACGTTCAGCGGAGCAAGTGCAGCACTCTTTGTGGGCTTTTTGTGCTGCCCTCCTAGCTGGTTACCGCCATGTATTGATTCATGGGGTTTGTCTGCTCTTCTACAGTGTTATGCTTTTTCCTGCTGGACTCCATGAGATATCTGTCTATTTAATCCTTGGCGTAAGTGCCAGGAATGGACCATTGAATGGTTTATAGTTCACTGGATTTGAAAGATATCAAGAGATATGTCGTCAATTGCATTGTCAATGTGTTCTAATGACAGCATACATGTAGCATGAATTCTATGAGTCTTTGGGTGATTCTGAGTTGGATTCTCTGCATAATCACTTTAGAAGCATTACAGCTTTCATTTGCATTTCATCTAGCATGGACACTAGAAAGTAGGGAATTTTGTATTTAACTTTCATAGTTGTCATGGCTTTGAGTGGACAGTTCTATTTAAAAACATTGGTCAAAGCATTTGACCTGACATTTCCAAGGTTTTTTTGGTAGAAAATGCATGAGTATCTTTAAAACAGTGGTATTTTATACTGCAAAATATTGGAAACTTAATGTCTCAAGACTTAAGAGAGGTAAAGTTTTGGCTGGGCTTGAGCTTTGCCAATTCAGTTTTTGCTGGGTTCTATAGTGCCTTGGCCAACAATCAGATGTATTAAAATCTAGTATTTTCTGACAAAATCTGATATTTCATTAATGGTTAATGGTTAACCATTCACTGAGGATGCTTTATGGAGGCAGCTTTCATAGCCTCCTGTTGTGCTGGTTCAGCCATCACCATTTTATGCTGCCATTAGTTGCCTGATCACACAGGCCAACACTGAACTCAGCAACAACCCCTCGGAGGTCTTCTTTCAGACAGTCCTGACATAAGTTCCTGTGGGACCAGCTCCTCCGCTGCCCACTGTGGTGCCAGCATCGCCTGATGGACACAACAGACAGAGACGGCTCCCTCAGTACCCCCTCACATGGAAGGACACCACTGAGAGAGCTCAGCAAGATGCAGCCAGCCCCAACAGAAGCCACACCCAACAGGAAACTCCTCCAACTGATTGGCTCCTGTTTGACATAACCCTCGCTTCGCCCACCACCGCAAGCACAACAACCTGGGTGAGGGCAGAGTCGCAAAGACACAGGTGGGCCATGTTCTGTCTGAACTGAACAGGAAGCCAGTAGGAAAAACAAAACATTCTGCTAGGTTGTGACTCATCCACAGGTCAACTCCAACTTGGGGCCCACAACTCGGGCCCCAGCACTTCACCTCCACTCCTGTGTGTCTTAGGGTCTACTCCTTTATGTATTTCAGGTGACAGCCACACTAAGATCTATAGGATTCAATGCTGTTTTCCCTCCTGGTTGTTACACACGCAGGACTGTGGTAGCAGGACTGGCACAGGCTTCAGTGCCCTCACTGCTGTGCAGATACTTAGCAGTAATGCTCTGACCTGACTCAAGCCGTGCTGTTTAGGTGTGGAGGGGAAACAATGGATGTTAGCGGTCAAAAGCCACACAGGATAGCAAGGACTCCTCCGTTTACCTAGAAAGGGTAAGAGTTTGCCTTGTTCTTGACTTGCCTTATTTTTGTGGTCTGGTGGACCTTTGACTCCTGTCTGAAAACTACAAGACCCCAGAAAACTTAGCTGTACCTTATGAAAGGGTACCCTTTCAGCCCTACCATGATCCATGATGCTATCAGCCTAAGACTTGCTCTATAAAAAATAACTCAGCTTCTGACACTTTAGAATCTAAAGCCACTATAGTATGTAAACAATGTGTCTATGATGTGCATTGGTTGCACAAAACTAAAGGATGGGCTAATGAAACTCCCATTGGACCAGATTTTAGTTACATGAAAAACTCTTTCTTTTAAGGCCAGTTCTGTTGAAGCCTGGAGGAACATATAATAAAGGATAACAAAAATAAGTAAACATGCAAATGAAAAAAACACTGGCACCCACTGCTTCATGTGAAACTTTAGTATATATGTGTTATATTGCATTGCTTATACAGAAACCTTCCATTTACAAATTAACTTTTAAAATGTGAGGCTTTTTTACTATTGCTATTAAGTGGCAGTAATCTTCTAATATTAGTCAGTAGGCAAATATCTATTCCTTTTATTCCTTACTTTCTGGACAGCTCCCTGATCAGTTTTGCTTGTTTTCCATTTCAGAGACTGAGTTTACTTTAACTGAAACTGTCAAGCAGTAATTCAGTTCTTAACCAGATTTGTGAGACAGAGGGTAACATAAAAAGGCAGAACTTATTGGCACGATTCATCATCATACTTCATTGCACACTCAAGCCTACTGGGCAGGAAATGTTATTAAATTGGAAGATGTATCAGAGCCTTCTGAATTTGGCAGGATGGCACCTTAAACTTCTGGAAGGGCTGATGTGCTCAACTTACATTCAGTCCCCCTGAATGGCTGCATATAGATGGTGTTCCAGGTTAAGCTCTGCCAGGTAGAGCAGCTCGCATTGTGTTCACGCTGTGACAATGGTGTGTGTTAAAGACTAATGTGTAGAAGGCAAATAGTCATGGCAACGATTTTGCTTACCTTTTATGCTGGGTAGTGGGACATAACCACATCTACTTGGTTACTGAGTGTCAAAAGCTGTGTGTCATAAAAAGTGTCAGCTGCTGTTAGGGAAGTCACACAGAATTGCAGAGTGGTAGGGGTCGGAGGGGACCTCTGAAGATCATCTAGTCCAACACCCCTGCTTAGAGCAGGATCCTAGAGTAGGTTACACAGGAACACATCTAGACAGGTTTTAAATGTCTCCAGAGATGCAGATTCCACAACCTCTCTGGGCAGCCTGTTCCAGTGCTCCGTCAGCCTCACAGTAAATAAGTACTTCTTTATGTTTAGGCTGAACCTCCTGTTTACCACTTTGCAGCCACTGCTCCTTGTCCTGTCACTGGACACCACTGAGAAAAATCTGGCCTCATCATCCTGACACCTGCCCTTTTGATATTTGTAACCATTGATCAGATCCCCCCTCAGCCTCCTCTTCTCCAAGCTAAACAGATCCAGCTCCCTCAGCCTTTTCTTATATGGTAGATGCTCCAATCCCTTAATCATCCTAGTGGCCATGTGCTGGACTCTTTCCAGTAGCTCCATGTCCCTCTTGAGCTGGGGGGCCCAGAACTGGACACAATAATCCATATGAGGCCTCACCAGGACGTATGTCCTGAATCTATATTTATTTTTGAGTAGACATGTCAGTACTAGTAACCGGTTGTATCTAAGCACAAATGGGGGTAAAAACATGAATCACATGTCCAACTAATAAGTGAAAACAATTGAACTTCTTTAGGAAAAAATAGTGATTTCTTAGTCAAAGTTTAATGAAATACTATAGAAGAATTAGGTGTAATCTATTTTTGTGAAATAAAATGTCTTTTGGAAAAAAATACCTTAGTGGTAGGAACATACGTAAAGTATAAACATAACAAGCTCAGATAGGGAAATATGTGGGATTATGAGAAATCTGGGAAGTTTCTGCATTATCTGTGGCCCAGCTGGCAGCCCCAGTGCTACTATGGACTAGAATCCTGAAAAGGAGTAGAGATTTCACAATAACAGTGGGTCAAGTCTGACATTTCTGTGGTCATGAATGTACTGAGGTGGGAATTAAATTGCATTTGAAGAAGATAAAACAAGAAGAAACTCTTACTCAACAATAAGTGGCTGCCAAAGAAATGACGTTTGTACACATGCAGAGTATAGTTTTACAAGTAAATTTCGTTGGGATTGGGAAAGTTTTGAAACAAAATTTGATTGCAACTTTTATGAACTTTTTACATTCAAGCAGTTTATGCAAAAGACACAGGTTATTTCTGGATTTTTATTTGAATTTTGTAGGATATTCTTCCCACTTTACGTGAGCCCCATGGATAAATCTGTCTCAAATCTTTTAGTACTGGCTGCTCATGCTGACTATTGAAAATATTTTTGAGAACTTGTTTGAAATTCCTTTCAAGAGCACACTATCATACAGATAACATACTGTGCCTCTTCTTTCAGGCAAGTTTTCAGATGTCTGTATCAATTTTTTTAAGCTTTCAACTTCCATAAGAAAATACAACCACCAATATATGCACACAATACTTGCATTTTCTGATAATGTGTATTTATTTGTATCCAGAAATACAAATGTTGGGATCAAAATACGAATATAAATAGTATTCTAGACACAAAGCCCTACTCTTTAACACAAAGTAAACTGGAATGGATGTGGTCAATAAGGGAAAGTCATTGTCTGAGAACTTGAGGAGATGAAGCACACGGGTGTTTGACTTTTCTGGTTAGGTCAGTCTGGGGGGTCACTAGGATGGCTATCTAACTTAGAATGACATACTGGTACTAGTGCTACCTGTATTATTCAAGGCACATTGGGCACATAATTGTACTTTCATTTCACTACGACATCACAAGCTGCACTGCTAGCAAAGAAATCACACACCCCTAAGAAAAACTTAGGAAGGAAGGATAATTAGAAATCTAAAATTTTATTTGTGTTCTGTAAGAAAGTTCAATTTGGCACACAGTTGGCAGTTTTTATGTGATTCCTAAAATTACACTCATTTAAAATTAAAAAAATCCATATGTTGTCATATTGGGAAAAAATGTTTTGAGAGCAGCATACTGAGAGTTTAAAACAGTTGTTTGGTGACTGCCTGTGATAGCCACAGACTGGGCTCAGATTCCCCACAGTCTAATGTTCCTACTTGTGACAGCAACATGTTGGCCCATGATTTATGGTTGAAGTTGCATGTGAGCATGGATGACAAGAAAGTCGCAGAACTCCTTAATGACTACAACAGAGAATATGGGGGACTGATACTGTAATCTCTCTGCACAAGGTTTCACACTATTGTTCAGAGGAGCATTGTTTTATGGAAGCTTTTTCTGAAATTTTGTTTCATTTGGAGCACTCTTGTCTGCAGCAGCAGACTCCTCCTTGTCTGCCTCTCTAACACTGAAGAGGCAATAATTTTACCAGCTTTTCATGAGCTCAACAGCAGCTCACATGCTCTGTTCCCCACATTCATTCTTCAGTAGTTTTCAAAAATACGTCAACAATGTCGTTCTCTTAATCCATTTTCTACTGATGTGCAACTTAGAAATTTTGGCATTTACCTATTTTTAGGCATCACTTTAAGTATTTAAGTTACAAATCTCCTCTCCACCCACAGACTTTGAAGTCAGTCAATGGATAGTCAACCCCTCCAGAATATGATCCAAAGCTCTTCCTGTTTGCTTATAAGAATATCTTAATTAAAATCCTTCTTCTGGTCAATGGTCTTGACTGATGAGGAAGCTTTTGACTCAGACCTAGAGACCTTCTTTTTAAAACATTTAGTCATAACACAGCTCAATAACAAGCTGTCACCAGCTTCACTATGGATATTTAATTCTTTGTATTTTATAACATATGGTGTCAGTACACCTTCATCTCTTCCAAGCACTGCCATAGGCTGAAAGCAGGTAAAGGGACATCAAGAGAGTATTAAGTGTTGTATTAAAGAGGGAGCACCCGGATTTCCCCATAAGAATCTCTACAGGCTGGCTTAGGCCTTCAAGTAAAGCTGAGTTACATGAGTACTTCCATGACACCAAAGAGGCTGTTGTGGCTCCTCTGGCTAGTGTCATTCATCACCCAGATAAAAGAATCCCTGGCAAATAACTGCCTGTATCAGTGCCTGGTTTGCCTGGTTTAGTTCTTGAGAAAGCCTATCCCCAGACCTATGAATAAATACAACTACATGTCTTCTGCTGTCTTACTTTGTCCTTCAAAAACAGCAAAAGATTAGAAGATCAAAATGCATGTTTCGATAGAAAGTAGAGAATTCTCAGTTGTCCAGCTCTGAAGCAATGAACTGCATAATTAATTTTATTGTCTAATTTCACATATATTATAGGAAAATCCTCGAGGACTCCAGATGCATACAGACACTGGCTTGAGGACCCACAAACAAAAAAGAAAAAGAAACTGAAATATGTAGAAAGGAATACATCATCACAGATCCTGAATATCTTTGTTGAGGAATGTCAGCAGTCACTAACCAAGTGCTCAAAGTCAGTCATAGTCCAAAGTAATTTAAAGAAATATCTGATAGGTATATTTGATGATTAGAACAATATTTATCCCTAATTCCCCTAGTCCCTTAGGGGTTAGACCTAGACAGGATTATAGGGTCGCATATCTCTTTGAGTTATCTACTACAGGTACAACGTACAAAAATTTAATGTTTAACTTGTCAAAGCAATGTAGTTCAAGCTGAGATGATTTTCCTTTTTTCTGTTAAAACATTATTTCACTTCAGATATAAAACATAATTTTGTTTTTTATTATCTAAATCAATGGCCTAAATGATGAGGAAAGTAGATTATCTGTTTGTTTTCCAGACAAACCATGGATCCCAGGGGAAAACATAAAACTATTAATGCCACTGAGTCTTGAAGGAAGGCCTTCATTTTTTTGCATATACACTAGAAACCTTCAAGAAGAGAATGTGGTAAACCATAAGAAGCTTGTAGGCATATAAATGTAGTATAAGACTAAGGACACTGCTTTTTTCCAGTATGTAAGCTTCAATGTAAGTTTTCACATGTAATTGTTAAGTTAAGCTGATTTTGTGTTTGCCAGTTTTATAGGTGAAGGGAGGATCAAAAATGAACTCAGAAAAAAACCCAAAAGCTCTAAGGGAAAAAGAACCTCACCTTTCAGCTGTGGAAAATGCATTCCCAATGCATAGTTTATTTTTTGCCTATTTTAAACAGTCTTCTGGGAAGTGACCCTGATGAGGTAAACATCAGCCTTGAGTTTATGTTCTGCATCTCTTAGTGGAATGAAGTTGCTGAGTGAAGAAGGAAGGATTCTGCTAAACTGCTGAAACCCCACTGTAGTTTTCTTGCTACTTAGGAACTAAGAAACCTATAGACTGCTTAAAAACTAAAGAAAAATCAGACAAAGGCTCATCATGTTCGTTGAAGACACCTAGAATATTGGTCGCACACTGTGATGCTCAGGAAGAACTCCAGCAAGGTCTTTGTCCCTCTTTTTAACTCTCAGACCAGGAATAGTATATCCTTCAATATAAAGAAATGCTAAAGGCACTAATGTAAGAGGCACAAAGATTTCACTGTAAGCAAGAAGAAGAATATACTTTCAGAAAAATCATTTAATTGTGTAGGCAGCTAAGATTATGGGATATAGCTTGCCTTTTCTTACTGCTTTATGGAAACCCAGAAAGACCAGCCAATGGGAAAAGTAGTCTGTTACGGGTAGCCTTTACAAGTTGCAGGGTGCACTTTGTTTTACAGCTTAGAAGGTAACACTAACTCTTCAGATTGTGAGGCTTATGAAATCTGTGTTAAAATATTGGGTCTTCCCTCCCACAAAGTCAGCAACCATGGTCTTTCCAGAGCTGTCTTGCACTTGGTTGCTTGGAGCATGGGCAGAACAGTGTCATTTTTCTAGATATATGGTGAAAATCGATATAAAAAGGAGGTAAGCACCCTTCCTTTCATGTAATGACCAAGTAAGGTTAGTTGTGATAGATTTATGCAGCAACATGAGGTGCTAGACTTTGAGACACAATAGAGCTGCAAAAGTGTTTGAGATAGCTATCTATCTGAGTTATTTGGCAGGATGCCTCCAGTTCCAGAAATATTATTTCCTATCAGCTAAAGGCTCATGTGTCACTGCTGTTCCAGCTGATGAATGTGCAAACTGCCAGGTAGATTATTTTGAATCGGCTGTGGGTAGTTGGTGGGAAGAACTGAATAAAGGGAATGGGACAGATAAGAACTGCACAGCAATAAAAAATATTTTTTCCCCCTCTCTTAGTGTCACTACTCATTGCTGTTTCTATGAAGACAGTTCTGGCTTTTTTGATTCTTCTTGCTGTGTTTTTTATCATTTTATTGGTATGTACAATATACCAATATACAGGTGAGAGCTGATGAAAAGTAACCATCTGAAAGAGAAGAAAAGTTATCAAAGTGCCTGTGGTCTTCTAATTACAGCTGTACTTCTTGATTAGAAAGTTACATTAAAATTGTGTGATGTGTGGCATACTTCAGTTCCACATTACTGCTGGACATGGAGCCAACATAAACTGGCTGGAAGTTTTTATACAATTATTCTTGGAAGAATGGCTGTAAGAGAAGGAGCTGTCAGTATGCTAGGCATCAAGACCAGAGAACTGAGAAGATGAAATTAAGCAGACCAGCATTTTTATACCTTCTTAATTGCCTTGAAAATGTTGCCCTCAATATGGGAAAACTGTGTCCATCAGCTTTTAATTGAAGGGTGAGAACAGAAGATTTGACTTCAGATCCTTCTGGGAAAAGTTGGTTATCTAAACAATCCCTCACAGTCTTTTCTGTAACTTCAGAAAGGAAGGAATGTAATGTGAACATGATTGATTTTGTGGATTTACATAAATATCCAAATGCAATCATTGTACTAGTCATTTGTTTTTGCCTTCTTTCCCTTCCATGGAAGGGAAAAAAGAAGTACTAAATAACAAAAAGAAGTCATTGAATAAATGCAAGTCTTGAATATGAAACTATCCGATAAGAAAACATTCTAAAATGCTAAGAGGTGATTCTTACATTTCTCATGGGACAGTGAACAGAAGTGTTAACTATTTTTCAATTTGAGAAAGAAGCAAAATAATATGTGGAGGTTAATGAGGATATTCTTGCTACTGCAGAAGGATATGGCACATAGATATTATGCAAGATCACGTTATCTAGGTGTCTAGAAAAATTGCCTTTTGAATGATGCAGAGCCTAAAAAGCTTATCTTCCCTGATTTCTACAGTTTTTCAATGGCTGCCAAAGCATAGAGCAGTGAAGCAGAGAGAGTAAACCAAGAAACTATGAATACGCAAAGGAATACATTTTGGAATCTACCAGCCTGTGGCTGTTCACCTTGCACATAAATCAATTTTTTGTACATAACCCCAGAGTAGAATTTTTTACACAGAATATGTCCTCTGCTATCAGTGTAAGAGTGGAAGCTGGTAATATCTACACATTCATTCTTGGTTAGGATCATGGAAAAAAGTGGAATTATAGCTTCCAATTTCTGTTTATGAAAGCACTTAGAAATCAGAGGCAATGTGAATGGATTTAGCAGAAGCAGTCTTCCAAGGGAGGATCTGATGGGGTTGCATGGTTTTAGCAGGAATGGGTAGCCATGAGCAGAAGTGTAAGAAAGTTATATGCTCATCATCTAAAATGGGAACGTTCCACTTCCATGCTTACTTCCAGAACATTCACTCAAGTATGTAATTGCTAAATAAACCTCATTTTAGCTGTTCAAAATCTAATGGTGGAAGGCATCTTGTTGTGCCTCATCTGTCTCAACAATCCCACCAAAATCAATTGATTGTGCAGAGGATTTGCAGGATCAGACCCCTAAAGGATAACTGTTTTCATTCTTTTATTTAGGCTTGAAATATTTATCTTATTCTTGCAAAATATGGCTGAAGGTGGCTGTTAGAGTAGACTAATGCATAATTAAGAGACCAAGATATTCAAATTCAATTCAATCATCTTCTTGCACTGTTGAAAATATAACTCTCATCCTGAAATAAAATCCATACTTCAAAGTGTAGAACGCAGAAGTTTACAGAGAAATAGATTTTACCAAATAATTTGCTATTGAGAGTTAACAAAAACTTCAACTTGTACTTTGAAATCAGAAGGTTATAACTGGTTTAGAAGACATTAGATTGGGAAGATTTTGCTAACAATGAGGTTTTGACCCTGCCCCAAGATATTTTTTTCTCTGTGCTTCTAATTTTAATTTTGTCATTCCTTATAGAAGTGATTCCCCTCCTCCATCTAAAACCATCTCTGTCTCTGATATTTTAGATGTGAAAAACAGAAGAAAGTATTTTGAATAACTGCAGTTAACTTTTGTGTTAGCAATTCTATGATTCTATAATTCTAATCTTTTCAGTTAAAAACTCACTAGAATCACAGAGAAACAGCTATGAGAGTGATGTTTCAAAAAACATGACAGCATTTCTGTTCCTTTAGAATTAACATTGCATTAGTTTTTCCTTGTTTGTAGGATTTTCCTTCTGGGGAGAAAAATCACATCAACTACTCATTTTTTAATGAAATATTGTTTGGAAGAGACACAGTTTTTGAGAAGATAAAAAAATTATCAGGTCCTCCAGAAGAGAACAAAAATAGAATTTTGTAGTTTTGAATTAGTTTTGTTTGCTTAGTAACAATTATTGAGATGATCTGTAAAAGATGTAATCTAGTTTAACATCATAAAACCAGTTTTTGAAAAAATGTGTAGTTTAATAATGTAATGGGCAAATGCTTGAAAAAAGCAAAATAGCTTTTCAGGCTACAATACAGTTGGTAGTTTAGAAAAAAAAAAGGAAACAACCTTTTTCTACATGTGGCAACAACTCCATGTTTAATCCAAGTGTGACAACTGAGTTCTTGTAATGCACTATTCAAGTCAAAAGTGTTCATTCTCCAGCTCAGACCTGGGGAAAACTGCTGTGAGTAAGGACTGCAATATTAACTTCATATAAAGAACAAAAAATGTCCTTTGGCACATATATTTTTCTATTTTGTAAAATAGATTTGAGAGAAAAAAATAAAAATGCATGAGAGCACTTCTTAGTAAATTGCAATCTGAAGAAAGTCACGTATTTCTAGTGATTATATAGTGATTTTTACTCATGGCCTATCAACTATGATCTGCTACAATGACACAAACAAGCAGGAATCTCGTCCTGCTTCAAGTAGAGTACTTTAGAAATCAATGACCATCCTGTGTTTAACCAGTCATAAAAAAGACAGTTAAAAGCATGAAAAACCTGTAGAAGTTATGCCTACAGTTGCCTCAGAGATAGGCAAGTCTTTTCTTTATATCAAAATAATAGCTTTCTTGTAACTTTGCCTTTTCACCTTAAGTTAAAATCAATATGTGTAGTTAAGTGGCTAATCCCAGACCATTGCAGGAAGTAACATCCATGTTTTGATCCCATCAGAGGCATTTTTACTGTCTTTTGGTGGTTTCTCTATCGCGAGATCACCAGTGAAATATTTCCCAATACCTATGGGACAGAGGTCGAGCAAGTTTAAATACAAATGAGTGGTTTTGTTGGCTTTGGCTAATTTGCCAGTGCCAGTTTATGTTGCTTTGAGCCTCAGGGATATGGCAGCATTTTGAAGAAAGTATGGGAATGAAAAACAAAAATAACATATTTAACCTTTGCCTGAATTGTGTATAGCATCTATGCCAAGGGAGAATAGTAGAGATTCTAATATACAACAATTATTCATAATCATCGCTTACACTACAAATTCTGCTGAATTTCGTAAGAATTTTTTCCTTAAAATTAATAACCGTAAGGAGAGAATTCTTCCACATTTTTCTTTTTCAGGAAATTACATATTAAAATTCTTCATCAGGCTCTGTGATGGTAAAGATTAATGTGGCCTTTATAATTTGAGATGAAACTGACCATGTCCTTCACTTTTTCTGCACTTTCACCATCCCTCTGCAGTGTGAAAACACAGCAGTCTTCACCACTACAGGCAACATTTAAAGGTAGAGGTATCCAACCCAGTAAACCAGGTTAAACAGCAGGAAGGATGTAGGAAAGAAGACCCTAGAGTAAGAGTCCAGTTCTAAGATGTCTATGTGAATCCGTCCTCTCCTCCATGAGCCTGATTTACACTCTTCGTAACAACAGAAAAAGCTCTGGCAGTCTTTTCCATCCAGACATTCATAGACGCAAGCATCTTCAAATTCTTGCCAATACATGGCATTGTTCAATGTGATGACTGTAGTTGGTGGTTTCATATCAAGTACAGAATAATTCTGAGGAGAGAAAAAGAAACCAAAATTTTGACAAGCTTCCATGGATGATGTAGATCACAATTAATAATCATGGGAAAAAAATCACAGGAACTGAGAATAAGAGGTTGATACTTTAGGAATTCTAGACTTGGGGAGCATCTTTCTTTTCCTCAAAAGGTGCCTTTTCAAATTAATTTCCATAGAGATATTTTGGAGTTGCAAGTTAAATAATTTTAGGTGTATTTTCTCCTTGGGTGACTAAAGCATGTATTTCCTGGTAATACTATTTTCACACTTAGGAGTTCACTTGCCTGTCAGAATATTATTTGCAAGTTGCTTTAAACAGTTGTAGCTACTACATTTAGAAATGGATTCTGAAAAATAAGGAAGATGTCCCCCCTCCCCATTTAATTACAGAACAATCTCCACTTCATATATCTGCATTCAATTCCTCTTAACTTTACCAAGATTTATAAAAACAGATATGGTCAGCAATGATTTCCATACAGGATTTCAAAATGCCAGCCCTAGGCATGTCCCCTTAGTATTTATCACACTAACCATGCTCAGAAATAGGGCACTTTGATATCACACTTCCTCACAGTACCACTTGTGCCTACAGACCTCTCCTTCTTCAGTGTACTCCCTATTTACACTTTGTCAGCTATTCTGTCACATCATTTCCTTTTTGTGAAAGGTTCTTTCTCACAATAGTCTCCTCTGTCATCAAGCAACCCATTCCAGCCTCACAAATGTCACCTCCTCCACCAGCATCACTAAGAAAGTTCCCATCACCTTTGCTGCCTGTATGTACCGCCCTCACAAAGCAGACTCCAGCCCTGTCAGCACAGTTTTCTCCACTTAGGGGCCCTTCCTCTCCCTGTCATTGTGCTGAGCATTGCCTGCACTTGCCTGCAGGATTATGGTGGGTATGTGCTAACAAGCTAGTCATGCCTCTGCATCATGCCTTCTTGCACCTCTGGGCCCCTACTTCCACACTTGCTACATAAAGTACTGAACTTTTCCTTTGGAAGATGTTGGGGCATATCTGAGAACTTTCCCTCTGGATGTGAAACAGATCAGTGATATGACTGATATGCCCCAGGTTTCCTTTTACCATTGACTTCATATTCTTTCTACAAATCCTTTGGTTTGGCACGCAATAATATTACCCATCTCATCAAAAATTCCAGCTAAGAGCTTGATGTGGCATCCCTCTGCTTAGATGTTGGCATCTGCAATATAGATAACTACATCTGAACAATTGCCCTATCGTATCCAGCCAACTGCTTCTAGGACACAATTCATCTCATCATAAGTCAATGACTAAAATCTCTCAGGTGCATTGTGATGTGGACTGTAAACAGACTGAAGTTTAGAAGCAGACTATTTCAAATCTATTTGTTGTGAATGACTTTGTCTCTGAGATTACATAACAGAGATGATGCCCTCATGGTCTTCTCTCTCATTTGTAAAATTTCAGCTGGCTGGTTTCAGAGCTTTACAATGTGCTGCCACATGGAAAAGGTCTAAGATTATTGTACAAGCAATCATTTTTTTGACTGTAGCACTTTGGAAAGAAAAAAGCTATGACTAAAGTACCTATGGTATCCTGCTATAGCACTGTGTCACATATTGTTCATTTATTGCAGGCCTTTATGAAAATTTCCCACTCAGGGACTGAAATTTTCTATGTTTGGGTACAATATTTATGTTAAAAAGAAGAAAGGCTAAGCTAGATCTCTCCAGACCATTTTGGTAAGTGAAGATTAATAACTTCCCTTGTTCTGCAAAGGAAACTTTCTCATTTGTCAATGGCCTGGGGTTTTTTATTGTTGTTTTGTTATATCAACTATCTGTTCAGGACACAAGACAAAATAAATGCCCTGATAATATAGAGAGATTAATCTGGTTGCCTTAATCTCTGTCAGCTAGGAGAGTTCCTGAAGTGACAAGATACCAGTGACAGTGGGTGGTACCCACTATGTCCTGTGGAGCTGGGATTGGGAGGAGAGGGGGTGAATGCACAGCAGGCACCAGTCCAGTACCACCTGAGAGGTCTGGCAAGGCAAAGCACTTCTCAGGTGCCTTGGAGAAGGCAGTTCAGATAGAGCATTAAAAACACCTAATAAGGACTTCATACAAAGTGTAAGTATGTTCTCTAGGAGGAAAAACAAGGAGTGGGATTACTAGAACATGGATTTACTAATATTAATACATTAATAAATCTTTTAGGTGGCATGAAATCATGCTTGACCAATCCGATAGTGTTCTACGATGGTGTGACTAGCTGGGTAGATGAGGGGAGAGCTGTGGATGTTGTCTTCCTTGACTTCAGCAAGGCTTTTGACACTATCCTACACAACATCCTTATAGAGAAGCTCAAGAAATGTTGGTTAGATGAGTGGACTATGAGGTGGATTGGGAACTGGCTAAACAATAGAGCCCAGAGGGTTGTGATCAACCACACAGAGTCCAGTTGGAGGCCTGTAGTTAGCGGTTCCCCAAGGGTCAGTGCTGGGCCATCTTGTTTAACATCTTCATTAATGATCTGGATGAAGGGATGGAGCATACCCTCAGCAAGTTTGCTGATGACACAAAAATGGGAGGAGTGGCTAACACACCAGAAGGCTGTGCTGCCATTCAGGGAGACCTGGACAGACTGGAGAGTTGGGCAGAGGGGAACCTCATGGAGTGCCACAAGGACAAATGTAAGGTCCTGCACCTGGGGAGGAATAACCTAATACACCAGTATAGGTTAGGGATTTACCTGCTGGAAAGCAGCTCTGTGGAGAAGGACCTGGGAGTCCTGGTGGACAACAAGTTCACCATGAAACAGCAATGTGCTCTTGTGGCCAAGAAGATCAATGGTATCCTGGGCCGCATTAAGAAGAGCGTGACTACCAGGGGTCTCCTCCCCCGCTATTCTGCCCTGGTAAGGCCACATCTGGAATATTGTGTGCAGTTCTGGGTTGCCCAGTTCAAGGGCAACAGGGAACTACTGGAGAGGGTCCAACGAGGACTAGAATATCTTTTTTACAAGGAAAGACTGAGAGACCTGGGTCTGTTTTGCCTGAAGAAGAGAAGGCTGAGAGGGGATTTAATAAATGTTTATAAATATCTGAAGGGTGGGTGTCAGGAAGAAGGAGCAATCAGTCTCTTTTCAGTGGTGGCTAGTGATAGGACAAGGGGAAATGGGCACAAACCGGAACACAGAAAGTTCCACCTCAACATGAGGAGAAACTTCTTTACCGTGAGGGTGACAGAGCACTGGAAGAGGCTGCCCAGGAAGGTTGTGGAGTTTCCTTCTCTGGAGACTTTCAAGACCTGTCTGGATGCATTCATTTGTGACCTTGCCTAGATGAACCTGGTCTGGCAGAAGGTTTGGATTAGATGATCTCTAGAGGCCCCTTTCCAACCCCATTCTGTGTTTCTGTGATGCTGTGATTACTTCAAGGCTGGAAAAGTCAAGATGATAGCTTGAGAGTCAGAGACACTGCTTATTTTATGTAGTCTATGCTATGG
>JAVSBS010018648.1:83998-115256 GCA_033124195.1 Coracias cyanogaster | reverse complement strand
GCCGCGGCGCTTGGCGGGCGGGGCCCGCGCGGAGCCGCCTCTCGCGGCTTCCGCCCTCCCCGCTCCCGCCGCCGCCCCGTCCCTGCGGCCCTGCCGGGGCAGGCGCGGCGGTGCGCCGGGAGGAGGAGCCCCGGTGCCTTGTGGGGAGCGGAGCGGTCCGGTCCGGTCCGGTCAGGTGCGGCCGTCGGCGTTGGCGCAGGCTGCGGCAGTGGCAGCGTCCGGGTGAGAGGGGTGAGGGTGTCGGTTCCCTGCTGCGGAGGGCTGCGCAAGCAATCGCCGTCTTGATTCGGGAGATGGTGCGGAATGAAACCTGCCAGAAGATGTTGCCGCTGAGACTCCCCCTTCATCCGCTCCTCGTGTGTATCTTACAGCCGAGCGACAGGCGGCAAAAGTATGAGGAAAAGGGAAGTGAATGGTTGTCACAGTGCTGCGGCCTTGCCCTGCACCGTCAAGGAAGGCTACCAGAGTTTGATGGCTTCCATTTGCCTCTTAAGTATCCAAGAAATGTGCTTAAAAAATCTATAGCGTGTTGTCCTGTCATCTACTTTACTAAATCTCTGGCCAGCCTGAGGCTGAAGGTGGAAGCCTGGCACTGTATGGTGAAGATGGGCACGTTAGTAAAATTCTGAAGAGTGTCCTTAGTGAGAAACATCGCTTAAGCATCTGTTGCTGAACAGGAACAGCCAAAATTGGTATTAAAGACCATGTCTCACAGTGTAAACTGCATAAAATTAAACCATTTCTATTGCGAGAGCAAAGCAACAAAAATAGAAGAATTTTGGATTGCAAGTCAACATCTGTTTCTAGGTTAATTTTGGGTACCCCTTGTTAGCTGGACTTCTTTATAGGAAAAGGAGTCACACCTCAGGTGAAGGTCAACGTGACTTTTTTTCTTTGAGGTAAAGGAGGATAAGCTCACTAAATTAATTAAGCTGCAGCATTGACTGTGGGTTGCAAATCTGCTGTGTGTTTTGACCATATGACCTTTGGAAGCAGTTATGTTCCTTCTCTGATTCCAAGTACTCTATGTAGTGTAAGAATTGTTCCTGAGAGGAAACATGGGGAATGCTATTCTACATAAGCAATTACTTTTCTACTAAAGGACATTTTAGTTTTATGCTTATACTACTGTGCTTCTACCTTGAAGAACGTGAAGCCAGGCAGACCTGCCTGGATAATAAGGCCAGTTAAAAAGTGGTTGAGTGTTTTGTCTTTGAAGGTTGGAGGGAACAAAAGGAAAGAGACAGGCTTCCTTAGTAACTCCAAACACAGGGATGGAAAAGGAAGGCTCCGGGGAAGTAGTTGTGGCAAGGCTGGAGAAACCCTTTGATGTTTTGCTTCAGTTTTGTGCTGATGGATAAAACTTTGCCCTAAAAAGGCTTGGTCAAAACAGGGTGTCCTACCTCCCCTGGAAAACAGGTAGCAGTCTCATGCAAACAGCTGCTTGTGGTTACTGAGCTTTCCTCCTGGTGTCACTTGAGCATCTGACCTTCTCTAGGGTCTCTGCAGTGGTTGCCCACAGATGCCAGTTACCTGCGGGAGCAGAGGGAATCTTATTAGTCCACAGGAGTAAAAGTAGGATCTTCTCACAAGGAAAAAGAGGTAGGGAGAGGAGCACAAATGGAGGAGATCCTCCTGTACTTAACCTTTTCTTTTTTCAGGCCATTGTAGGATGTTGTTATCCATGCCTAGCTGCTGTTCTATTGGCAACTTTCCATAACTTGCCAAAACCATCCCCAGCTTCACCAGCAGCAGATTGCTTTCTTTGCTAGGGTTCAGTTGTCTCAGTAATGTGGGCTGTCCTATCCACCATCTAAGTCCAGCTGACTCCAGTTACTGGGTAAGCCTGGGAAGAAGTCAGACGTTCCTTATGCACTTTGAAAGTGAACTTGGGATAGTTAGCCCCAGAAAGCACACTGGGGTTAAAATGATTAATTTTGGGTTTAACCAACAGTCGAGTAATGGCAATATAATCTTATGGCCTCAGGGATTAAAACCATGGCAGGTTTTAGGCTATCTTTCTTTACCAATATTCCACCTTTTTTAAAAAACATGAGGATAATTGCGTGCCCTCCCCGCCCCCCAATTTGTACTCTGCTGTACTCCCTTCAGTCACAGGAGTTCAAGAATGGCCCCTCTCCTCAGAAAACAGGGTGGAATCTGGGAGGGGAGGATGAGGCGGGGTTTCAGTGGGCAGGGTAGAGTGCAGATACAGCAACTCTTGCGGATTTTGATTAAACTTGCATCCATTCTAGGTTACTGGCCTCTGCTTTCCTGACATATACCATGAAGGATGTGAACAGAAATTAGCGAGAGGTTCTTCCAGAATAGGTTTTGTAATTTAGCTAATGGACGAAAAATGTTTCAAGTATGGGTGGATGCCAGCTCTCCTTCTTTCACTGCTGGTAGTTACTGGGTTTGGTTTGTACAAAGGAGCTTACTGCAAGCACTCTGGTGTAAACATCAGTGTGAGAGAAGAGATGATGATTTGTTCCCAGCCATTTAAAGTTTAGAGTTCTTTTTCAGAAAAAAATAGGAGTAAATATGTTGTGTGGCTTTGATCTTTCTGTATTTTGATGTTTTGCCTGCCAGGGTTTAAAAGGTTTGTGTGCAGTTCATGAGTTTGTGCTGGGAAAAACTAAGACTAGCGCCTAGTTTCCTCCCAGCTAGGAAAAAGCTTTCTAAATGGTTGTATCAAAGGAGTTTGCAGTTATCAAAGCCTTCTAAAGCTTCTGAAATATGTTTGAAAATTCTGATGTAAGCGTGGAGTAACATTGTTGAATTCAACAGAGGATTCCAGCTCAAAATGGCATGATTTTTCTTTTTTTTCTTTCTTTTTGAAACTTGCTTTCCATTTGCTTTATTTCAGCACAGGAATAAATAATAAGTTAGTTTGGAGGGAAAGTCTGCGTGACATTTGGTCTGAGCTTTCTCCTGACATACTCACTTTAAGCACTTTAGTAGTTGGCTATGACATGTTACTCCATGTCATGCCCAGATTGGCCCTGAAACATCTCTGAGGACTGGAGATTCTACAGTACCCTCTGGGCAACCTCTTCTAACGTTTGACCATGTTCTGGGCTCCCCAGTTCAAGAGTGACAGGGAAATACTGGAGAGGGACCAATGGAAGGCTACAAGGAGGATTAAGGAACTGGAACATCTCTCTTATGAGGAAAGGCTGAGAGCCCTGGGGCTGTTTAGCCTGGAGAAGATAAGGCTGAGAGCGGATCTGATCAATGTTTATAAATATCTGAAGAGTGGGTGTCAGGAAGATGGGACCAGTCTCTTTTTCGTGGTGCCCAGTGATAGGACGAGGGGTAGCGGGCATAAACTTGTACACAGAGAGTTCCACCTCAACATGAGAAGAAACTTCTTTACCGTGAGGGTGATGGAGCACTGGAACAGGCTGCCCAGAGAGGTTGTGGAGTCTCCTTCAAAACGCACCTGGACACGTTCCTGTGTAATCTGCCCTAGATGAACCTGCTTTGGCAGGGAGGTTTGTCTAGATGATCTTTAGAAGCCCTTTCCAACCCCTACTATTCTGTGATTCTGTGATTCATTGTAAAGAATATTTTCTTATTATGTATTAAAATTCTTCAAGTTTTACCCATTTCCTTTAATTCATTTGGTCTGTACTTCATAGGGGAGGACTCTGGCCCCAGCTGCTCTGTAACACACAGGGGGTACTTAACAAGTAGATCCCCGTTAACCTTTCATCCTCCAGACTGAGCGAGCCCTGCTCTTTCATCCTCTTCTGCATCACAGGCTGTGTGCCACTGACCTTTTTAGGGGCCCTCTGGACTCCTTTCAGTATTTCAGTGTGTGTCTTGTATTGGGTTGCCCAAAACTGAACAAAGGAGTCCATATGTGGTCTCACAAATGGTAGGAGGTGGTGAGGAATCACTTCCCTTGCCCTGCTAATGACCCATGGTTAGTGCATGATTATTGACTCTTTATCCAGTCACCTCTGTGGCACTTCCTAACATGTCTCTTGGCTTTGAAGCTGAGGATTTTTGTCTTGGTCACTCTTCATATGGTGGCAGTTCTGTGGCTTTGATCATCCTTGTTCCCCTTCCCTGAACCTTTTCCAATTTTCAGATAACCTTCTTGTGCAGTTCTAGTCACATCATCACTGTGTTTGAAGTGGGAGCAGGTCACGCATTGAAATAGTTTCATAACAATGCTCTTGGGTATGTTTTATGCCTTTTGTAATAATTTCTAACATTTGCTTTCCTTTTTTTTTTCTTTTTTTTTTCCTAACTGGTGCAAGACACCGAGTTTGTATTTTCCTGGAACTATTAAAACTTACCAATTTTGTCCCTTAGTGATAATGATTGGTTCAGAGCTTGTTGTACAGCTGAGTCTGGGATTGGGCTCCCCTGCTCCCCTCCCCCACCTCACTGGATCTACTTGAAAGTTATTTTACCATTTTATTGGACAGCTACTCAGTTTCCTAAAGTCATGCAGTTCTTTAATCTGCCCTTATCCTCACTTTCCTGAATAACTTGGTGTCATCACTAAACTTTGAGGTTGCTGTTCATAGTTTTTTCAGTTCACTATTGAATAGGTTGAAGAGCACAGAGCCCCTGCAGAACTTTGGTGATGATCTTCCTTTGTTGAATATGGACCATTTGCTCTTACTGTCTGTTCCCTGTCTTCTAGCACATTATTTCTTCATGTCAGGACTTCATTTCTCATGTGGCTGCATAGCTTCCTTAAAAGGCCTAAGGTGATGGATTTTGCCAGAAGCCTTCTGGAAATCCTGGTAAACCAGGTTGCCCTCATTCACTGGTCTGTCAGTAAACTTCAGCAAATTCCTAGGGCAGAGCTTTATTTTACACAACCCATGCTGCCTCTCCCCAGTAGATCATATTTCTCCAGGTGTCTACTAATTACATTCTTTATTGTAATATTTACAAATTAACATTAACAGCCTTTAGTTGCCTAGATCCCTCAACCTCTTACGTGTCGTATGTGGCATACGTAGCACGCACCTTTCATTAATCCAATTTCTGTCTGAAGCTTCATGCGTGCTTTTGTGGATTTTCTGACGAGTCTCTTCACTAAACTCTGGTATTTTTCGTAGTTAACTTTTAAATGTAGACTAATTTTCCAATTAATAATTGACAAACAGTTTTCTCCTTTGATGCACAGTCTTTCAGCCTTTCAGCATCCAAAAAGCCTCTACTCTATTGTAGGGCATTATTAAAACTGCATCCCAAACTGTTTATTCTTTTATTTAACTGTAATATATCATCATTTTAAACTATGGAGCAGGAACATATCAGGCATTGCCCTGTGTTATGCAAAATGCAATTAGGACCATGACACATATTTTTAACTATTTTACATACAAGTTTGTGTTTCAGCTAAAATGTCAGGAAGCAGCAGCCCTCTTCTACTCTCATCCCCTGCCACGTGCTTCAGAAAACCAGCATTTCAGGTTAATATTCGAGATTTTGAGCTTCAGTACCGCTGTGTGGGTTGTTGCGACTAAAGAACTGTCTAAGTGTACGTCAAGGAGATGCAGGGAAATTCTGAAGCGTAATTGCCAGTTAGTCAGAGCAATCAGTCACCTTCCAGCAGCACTTCAGTGTAGAGGCTGCTCTCTGCTGTTCCTCTCAGCCACCAGCCTTGCTTCTTGCCAGCTTTTAGCTTCTTGAAGTAAACGTAGGATAGCAGAATGAACGTGATTTTAAGCTTTGTGTGTCAAATCCAGACAAGCACATCTTGTTGCAAATTATATTTTACAAACAGAACTTCAGTCACTAAGGTCTTGTTTGGTATTGATTATGAGGGGGCTTTTTTCTTATTGTTTCCTTATTTTTACTGATGTGTTCATAAATCTGTGTTTTCCTTCCTGTATCTAAAAAGGAAGGACACATTGTGGGAGACCTTTGTTTTAAAAAAAGACTAATACCTTGTCATCAGCAGGATGCTGGTGCTGAGAACGCCTGCACTGCCTCTGCCAGCTCTTCAGAGTTACACTACTCTGGAAAATAGAGCACTGGCCAAGAGTGAAGACACCTGCGTTCTGCTTCTGTGCTCGCCCTGTCCTGCTGTGTGAGAGGGGGAAGATTGCTTCTATTTTCCCGATACGGTTAATACTCCTTCAATCTTCCTGACCTATTGTCTATTTGCCTTCTCTATTTGACGGAAGTCTTTATAGATGAGGATGACCTCTCATGTGTTTGTGCAGTGCCAAGCCTAAGCAGGCTGCAATTGCAAACATTTCCCAGGTACTTTCCTAGTATAAATAATGAAAAAACCATGAGAACTTGTAACTTACAAATCAAAACTGTGGTTGATTTTGTAAAACAAATCCTGAGAAAGGTCTGTGCTTGCAAAAGCTTGTAAGTGACCTTAAAAGGAAATACTTAGTTCCCTGAAGTTATGAGACTGCTTAGCATATACAGAATTATGCTGGATTGTGGTAAACAATATTAGTTGGTAGGACAAAATTAAAACTTGATGTTTTTAACACGAGGTCTGCAAAGATGGGAAAAAATAAATTAATGAGCATAGCGTGCTAAGCAAAATTGAAGTTTCCCAATTCAGACTTTTCAAAATGCTCTACTCTTACACTGAAATGTTTATCTGTTGGGCAGCTGGAATTCATTTGACTGAATTGGCCTTGTCAGCTAAAGCTACCAGGTGGTACAAGATGAAAAATTTAACAAGAGTGACAAAATTATGTGTTGATGCATCTTCTTATCCAGAAATGTTAGTATTTGGGATTTTTTTTCCTCGTTGCTTGGTTATGCTTCTTCTCAATGCCTGTGAACTCCAAGCATTAAGAGTAGAACCCAGCAATGAAGTAACATATGGAAGAATCATGCTTCAGTTTTTCTGTAGTATAGATCGTGATGAGGATGCTCTGATACACCCTTTTTGTGTGGTTCATGTGTGTAAGAACAATAGCAAATGTTCCAATCTCAACTGCAGCATTGTTCTTTTCGAAATGCAGGTTTTATGGAATTGAACTAGTGTTACAATATACATTTCTACATTTTGAATTGTTGGCGTAGTATTAGATGGATAATAAAGACAGATCAACTTCAAATTAGAAAGGATGATATCTCTGATGTAACTGCTTAGAACTTGAGACAAAGGAATTTGCAGCAGGAAATGGATGTTGACAGGCTCAACAGCTATGGTCAAAGCCAATTAAGAAACCACTTAAAACCAGACTTTTTAGCCCAGAAGTAGTATTGTACAGCCATCTCATGAAGTATTTATCCAACAATTTATAGGTATTCAACACTAAACTGTGTTGCTCTTCTTGTCTGGTTAATTATGCCATGGAGAAGATCTGTAAGAATAACTGATTTTCATGGATCTAATTTTGGACCTGATTACTGTAATGTCTGAGATAGCATTATCTGTTAAAATGTATGTGGTAGGGAGTCAATAATGCCTTTATGGGTTTAGCTCCACTCTTCACCCAGCTCCACCTGAGAGCAGGCCAAGCAGACCAGCAACCTTTTTGAGTCTAGCAATTCTTTGGAGTCTATGAAACAGGTAAACTCATATGGGCTTTATTTGTAGGGAGAACGATCTAAGCAAAAACATTAGCATTGTGGTAAAACTATACAAGATCTTAAATATTGTGGAGAGGAAAGTAATTAGATGCATTTGATTATTACATTGACTTTATGAACTTACGTTTTGGAGGCAGGCTGTGTGGGTGATCTGTCAAGACTTGAAGTTTGATGCTGTACTTTGTTTAAAAACTGGAGTTCAAGAGATCAAGATTCTCAAAGTGAGAAGCAGAGTGGGACACATAAAACTGGGAGCAGCTGAGAATGGGAAGTACGTTTGCTGTGTGGGTAGCCAGAACTGCACCCCAGCTGGTGCCCAGGGAGGGGGCTGTGGACTGTGGTCTCTGGTGAGGGATAGCAGCAAATGGGTAATTTCATTTGAGGGTAAAAGGTAGAAATTCCTGGTGGCAATCTGTGGAGAGGACAGTTGGGTGTAATGTTTGGTTTGGTGAACTGACAAGGTCCTAGTGAGGAGGGGGCTAAGGAAATGCCTGGCTAGGGGAAACTGGAATGTGATGCTGGACCTAGAAGACTGTCTATGGTAGCATGGATGGATAAGTACTCTCTCTGGATAGGACACGTAAGAAAAAGGTTAGGAAATGTACTTCAGAATGCATAACAGAATTTCCCAGAGTGCGCACAAGATTCTTCATTATAATTGAGAAAGCAGATATTGAAGATGGGATTTCATTGGCATCTATTGCCTTTTAATTCTGACACAGTCAAGTAAGAGGATCTCTGTGATCTTATTGGTGGTCAGTTGGTGAATATCGGGACTGTGATTCAGGTCTGCCAAGGACATCTGTGTCGGTGACTAGCAGCAAAGGAAAAATAAACCCTTATGCAGGGATTATGCAGTAATCGGAAAAGTTTGAAAATTGCTATTTTAAGATACAGAATGTAGGAATTCTTACAAAAATAAAAGGAGTAGGAAGGTGATAAAAAGGGATTTTTTTTTTTGTTAAAGGATCTTACTAATGTAAATCACAGAATTTAATCTCGGTGTTAGCAGGAGTGGGGTCGAAATCCTTTAAAATGTTTTCATTAGCAACATGATTGTAAGAACAGTGTTTTGATGTGCATGAAGCAAAACTAAGTAGGATAATTATAAAGGAAGGACTGAATTAGGAGTAAGAGGAATGGTATGTAACAACATAGAATGAAAAATCACATGCTCGGGAATCGATCTCAAGGACTGTTGAAATTGTGTTGGTGGATTACATTTGGCCTTTTGTCCCCTCCTTTTATCTTTATCAGTCTAGAATTCCCATGCAGAATTGAAGGACTCGCAGAACTAGTGAAATTAGGAGATACAGGTGAAGTACTTTTAGGTGATAAAGTGATTTAGTCTGTTTTTATAAAGCAATAGTAAGGTGTTTAGAACACTGTACTATTTCCATCTCCTTTGCTTTTAAAGAACATAAACTGTAATAGATGCTGAAAGATGCTATGGTGCTGATTAGGGAGAAGGGAGAACTTGCTTTTGAGAAAAATTGATTCAAAAATACCTTGAGTAGCCTTGCAAAATGAAGGCTGGAAGATGATGCAACCAATATTTATAAAATGTATTGGGAAGGGGGGAGTGGGTAAAAATTATACATGGAGTAAACATTATTAAAATAAAAATAATGTGCTGGAACAGGAACAAATAATCTAGTCATGAATCAACTTTAGACAAGGAATTCTGGAAAAATACCTACAGAGAAGTCCAGGAACAGCCTTCTCAACAGGGTAATGTAGGCAGGCAGCCCCCTGACTCCAGTGTATCAATAAAAGGGAGCAACTGTTCTGTTAGAAACTTGCTACTTTGACCTTAGGAGTCACTTTGTTGTTGATGATGATGTCCCCTTTCCCCAGCTCCTCTGAATGCTTGATAGATTGCTTACTTGATGATTGCGCAAAGCTAGAGGTGGATGGGGCTGTTGGCGTGTTTGAGAAGCAGCCTGAGTAGCTTCTGCTTGTCCTAATCACACGTCTGGTGGACAGCAAGAATGATGAGAAGACTCCCTCTTTTTTCTCCTAGCCCAGCCTATTGTCAGGTGATGACGAGCAGATGAAGTCACGCAACTGGAATCGCTCTCCTTCTAGCTCACTTCTTTGGCTCGCTGCTGCCCTCTTCTGCTTGCTTCCCATCCCGCCTGCAGCCCCTGTGCGCCGATGGCCTTATGGCCGCTGTGATGTGGTGTGGGAGGTGTTCTGAGCCGATTCTTCCAAGATTAAACTTCATTAGCTGTTTGCGTGTGAGGTGAGGTTAACTGGCATTAATTAGTCAGGAGTTCGAAAGAAACAGAGATAGATTGAAAGTCCCGTGAACCAATTGTAAATGCTTCTCCCTACAGCCTCGCCCACCTTGCAACCCCCATGTGCGTGTGTGTGTGAAAGGGCGGTTGTGCCACAGCACAGCCGGGAGCTGTATTCCTGTAGCTGATGGCGTGAAATGCTGCGGGCTTCTAGGGCTGGGCACTGCACAGGATTTGTTATACTCAGGATAGCGCCATCATGCTTGGGTGGTACCCGTCTGAATACACTTGACAGAGCTGTGAATGACCTGGAGTGTGTGTTTCTTAGACATAGTCTGTCAGCACTGAAGAAGCTGCCAGTGTTCTGCGAAGCTGCTGTAAACCAGGCTGAATGCCAGCATGACTTGCACTGCTGCAGCATGTCTCTGTTAGTGCTTGTACTGGTGCAGACCCGTGCGGACCTGCTGCAGCCGTAAGCCTCCGAAACACGGGGCTTGAAACCCAGGTTTCTGATGCAACCCCTTTTGGGTGAAGCAAGTTCCTCTGCATAACTTGTGTGATTATGTTGATTAAGAATTCTGGCACCCTGACAAATAGATGTCTGTGTGTTTGGAGGCATGGAGAAAGTGCTAGGCTGAAGCCTGAGGACACAGGTGGAACTGAGGCCTGGCCAGCTTTAAGGCATGCTAAGATGATGATGATACACGGCTCATTTCCATTGCAGCTGCCACTCTAGTCCTTGGCCACGCTGTGTAGTTTCTGCCCAGCCTGGCTCTCGCAGCACGCCTGGCTGCTGGGGTCCTGGGGCTTTCTCCATGTGGCTGTATTCAACTAGGTGCAGTCAGAGGGTGCAGGAACCTGACGTGTGCTCCCAGAGGGTTTTCAATGGAGTCAGTGTTCCTGCTGGGGGTTTCGGGTCGCCCAGAGCAAAGGGAGTGGCAGCGCCAGAGTCTGAGCCATCCTGAGGGCAGGGATGGGTGGCAGGCAGCTCCGTCAGAGCCCAGCAGGCAAGAGATGGGCAACAGAGCAGGAATTGCTGCTCTTCATTCTCTCAGAAAACACATGGTATCTTCAGGTCCTGAAAGCAACATGTACAATATAATCCCTCTTCTCTCTAGAGGGGAGAGGTCAAGGCACGGCCCTTTAACTGCTAATACTCAGATCTTTGTGACTGTGGACACACTCAAACTACAAATTGTAGCAGCTGCAATACTAGGGCTTGTCCAAATGTACAGATCTCCTCTTTCTGTTATAAATAGCGGTAAGCTTCTACAGTGTTTGTTCTTTACCTTTATTTCAAAACAAGAATAAAAGTAAAAATGTATTCTGTGACAAAAGCTCCTTACCTCTCTTCAGATAAACTCAACTGCTACTGTAACAGAAGAGATCATAGGCAGGAGAGAACTTCTGGCTCTAGCAAGAAATTTCATGTATTCTTGGAATAAGCTTTTACTGAAGCAAAATAATTTGCAAGAATAGATCATCTCCTCAATCAGTTTTAAAATATTTTGTAGTTTGAGAAACATTGTTCTCAGTTCCACATTTGTTATGCCATATTTATTTGGATGATCTGTGCATTCTTTTCTGAGAGCATGAACAGCTATGAAATTTTTTGTTTGCATCAAGAGTAGTAACTGAAGTAAGATTTGCGTGGCAGGTTGGTAGAAGTGGCGGGAATGGGGAGAAGCTCTTAGATCTAGTGACAGGCATGTCTTCGTGTTGAGTAAGAGCAAACATCCCTCCTAACAGTTGATGGCATGCAGAAGTCAGCCAGGAGGCAAATGAATTGGTTCTGGAGCAGTGGCTTCTCAAGACTGACCCTGAACAAGATTGTCACCTTGTATATTCCTGGGTTTTTTTGACCAATTAATGATGATGATGTGTCAGGGACTTTTCTGAGCATGTTTACAAACAGCACATAGACAAAAGGGAACCTTCTTTGCACTGCTGGCTAAAATGTATAAATTGCGACATTCCAAGGATGCCTTGTTAAGAGCAGCTAAATTCTTTCTAAACAACTTGCATATGGAAAAAAAATCCAGAGATGTTGCAGTCTCAGATACTCTGTGTGTGTAGCTCTATGCACTGGAGTTACAGTTCTCTTGTTTTTTCTTGTCTTCCTTAAATTAAGGTCACCTTTGCTGGGAGAGCGGGGACATGGAAGTAGCAGTGTTCTTTAGCAAGTCTTTAGGGACTGAGGGGCCGTGTCACTAGAAGTTTCGGTCAGGATCTGGAAGATTTCTCATAGCAGCCTGGTAGTCTTGAAGGCTGCTTGCGCTTCCGCGGGCAGCACGTCCTGCACTGCCCTGCTGTGGCTGGCTACTGAAAACAAGCTGTCTTACATCAGGGCCACAGAAACAGCAAAAGCTTTACTTGCACATTCCTGGTGGAGTGAAATTGTCCAGGAGGAGTCCTTCCCCTTCATCCTGGTGATGGAACTGATGCAAACCACATAACTCAGGGAAACCTGCCCCATTACAGCACAAAGCTCTTGCAACTTCCCAAGGAAAAGCAGATCTGTGGAGCCTAGAGGATGTTCCTGGCTTTGCTCCTGAGAAGATAGACGAAATTAAGGATTTCTTGCTAGTCCAACTCAGTATGAAGCAGACACAGAGCACATCACATATAGTTTCTTTATTGCTGGACTTTTTTTTTTTTTCCTTTTCAGTAAGTAGGCATGATTCCTTAAAGGCTGAGGTTCTTAATAACAGTAAGGTTTTCAGGTGTCTTTTTTTTTTTTTGCTGTGGACAAAAAGATACCTTTGATCCAAGTTTTGCCTTATATTACAGTATTTCTGTACAAAAATAAAAGTCCCAAATCAGCTTATTCTTAGCTGATATTCCCCAATTTATTTACAGGGTACTGTGAAGAACCTTCATCAGGCAACTCGGCAAAAGAGAGAACTCTGTATTAAAGCAGTTGCATTGTATAACTTTGTGTTCTCTCGTCAACTCTGAAGGGCTCTGACCTTTGGCAGTCAGTCTGGGTTGGAGAGTCCAGCCAGAATTATAAGAGAGGGATGTCTTTAAAAAAAAAAAAAGTTAATATTAAAAAGTTAAGCTGACATTAAGGAGTACTGAACTGACAATGTATTTCCATATTAAGGTAGTCTATAAATATTCTCAGCTACATCTCTTTATAATACACCAGATACAGAACGCAGACTTCTGCTACTTATATGGTAATACATATTTGCAATAGGAAAATCACTGTATGAAAATTTTGGAATTTACTTGTTAATAAAACTGCTTATAAAGTAACCGTACAACTGTAACAACTATAGCTCTGAACTATTAAAATGTACAGAAAGACTGTTTACACCATTGCACATACTTATTCCCTTTGCTTCAAAAGTCTTGTGAAATACAGCATAAAATTAGTTAAATTTTACTGACAGCTCAAATATATATGCACAATGTGCACATCCATGGAAGCAAGGGGAAACAAAATGTTGGCATCCATCAGGAAAGCTGCCAGCAGCCCTCCAAAAAACATACACCTTGCTCTTCTTCCCTCCCCTTTCCCATAGGTAGATTAGTGCAGGATGAATGAATGTAACGTTGTTTAGGATGTGAAAGGACACACACAAAAAATCCTCTCGACTTTTATCAGCAATTTTAGGTCAATACAAGTTGGGTTTAATATTGTAAGGCACTTATTACCGCTTGTGGTGCAGTGGATCAAGTCTTAAGGCATCTGTTACATCAACTGAAGATAATATTGCTTTGGAAAATTTTGAACGAGCCAGCAGTTCTAGTATGTGACTATTTCAGCTGATTTTCCCCTCCCCACCCTGCGGTCTTTCTAAAACAATGTTCAAAGGTATTTTCCGTGGAAACTCTGGTTCTTGGTTAGCTTGTCAACAGATGTGATCACTATCATAAGGTCGTTTTGAGGCCAAGCAGAGATATCCTCTATTTTGAGCACAGTAGAACTGGATTTGTTTTCACCTGGAGCTGCCCTGACTCCCATGACTGCTCACTGATCGAGAGGTGCTGTAGCGTTTTTTCACGATCATACTGATATAAGCTTTCATCAGCTTTGCAATGTCAACCACCTGCCAAAAGAGCACAAAGTTCTTAGTAAGGTAACAGTACGTGAATGGATTTCTTTAGATGCTAACACTATAAACCGCTGAGCTGTAAATAAAAGTACTCAGCACGTCTAGCCATCTCATTCTGTCTTTCCTTCAGCTTTACAGGGATCTGGAATAAATATGCACAATTTGCAGCAGTTACTTGAATTACTAAGGAGTCTGGCTCTCAGAGTGGGAAGACCACAATACAAAATTCCTTTTTGCTCTTACCTCACTAGTTTCAAAAAGCAGTTCTCTCTCATCCACCACAATTTTGTAGGTGTTGGCAAGTGGTGCACCAAATGACAAGATATGTTCATACTGAAACACCTCCAGAGGCCTTCCTTCCCCACGCTTGTAGACAGAAACTGCATCTGCGCTGACTCCAAGCCACAACTCTTGTGGGAATCCTCCTTCTTTACACTAGAGGAAAAAAATTTAAGTTTACAGCAAAGGGAACAGCAGGAGCCACACAACACTTTCTGTTGATGTTCTTGTCTGTAACCATTTTTAAAATGCATATTGCTTGTCCCTCTTTGAACATGGCCTTTTACGCCTCTCAAACTTGTTTGCAACCCATCAGGACAGCATCCTCTGCCTCTGTATTTTATGGTTAACTAGAGGATTTAAATAGCTACAGAGCTTACTAACAGGAGAATGTTTTTAACATCTAACGTTTTATTACATCAGCTGTCTGAGCATTGTGATACTTTATTTCTGGTTTCACTGCTTATAATGAAATCCCCATCATAAACTATAGTTTGAGTGTTCAGGACGTCTTACCTCTACGTCAAAGAGTGTTGAGCCATAGCCAGGCCATTCCTTAATCAAAGCCATATACTTTGCCATAGCCTGCTCCTGGTTCATCCTCTGGAGTTTTTTCCATTTGTCAATAATACTAGTCCTGGAAGCTGAGATTTCCTCTTTGACCCACATGTCTAACATCTGATCCTCCTCAACCTTCTGCTTACTGACAGACCCACTGCGAAAACTCCTCCGCAACGTTCCTTCAAGAAAGCTGGCTCGTTTCTTCTCAGCCTTCTCTGCTGCAGTAAATGTTTTGGTAGACTGTGTAATCCGAGACTTCAGCTTTTGCAATGGATAGACTTCCTCCATTTCTGGTACGGTGGTATGCAGGGTGTAATCTCCATGAAGGTACTGAAGACGCAAAGCTGCAAGGACCTGGAGGGTTTCTTCAGGAGCGGGATAATGTCCTCTAATCACTGCTTCATGAGCCTAGCAAGAGGGAAAAAGTAGCTTTTTATGTACAAGCCCGTCTTTGAAAGGACCAAGAGAGAAATGGGAAGTAGATTTACTGCCAGGCAAACCTGGGATCTGATATAAATGATCCGTTAAGTAAATAAAATGTAGTAAATCTCTTGGTGCATTTGTTAAACTGGGTAAGACAGGGTTTACCGGAAGAAATGGAAGGCAACTGAAGAACTTGCTAAGCAGGAATTATTGTTACTAGTACAGCTCTTGGTGAAGTCACATATGTAAGAGCAACTGAATCACTAAAAAGGAAAATAAAATGTAAAGGGGAGAAAATCAGGATCTAATGATCTGATTGGGAGGAAGCCATCTGTGTTCTTGGGCATCAGGAAGAAACGCGTACCTAGCTCGGCTTACTGCTGTCAACAAGCTGGCTGTGGAAGTGGAAAGCCCTAGGACAGCTTTGCAATAAACCTCACTGAGGGAAACCAGGAAATCTTCAATGGATCCCAAATAAAGTTAGTAAAACATTTATGTATTATCATGGTCTGTAGCATCAAGGATGAGATGCTGATTTCAAATCCTGCCTCTTTGCACATCCACTCAAACCTTTGGAAATGTGCAGCAGCTACGATTTTCTTTTCGTGTGACACTAACACAGGAAACAAACGTGCCTCCTGTCTGGCAGTGCAGGAATTGCAAGCGGGGCAGTGAACACACAGATAATTCACATCTAAGTAAGAGCTGGTTCATTTAGGTGTGCGCTTGGGATGGAGACAAAACGCGCCTTTAAACACGCAAGATGGCTTAGCTGAGATTGTACACATGCAGAAGAAAGCTATCTTTTGGAAATAGAAGGACAGTAGTTTAATGAGAAAGCAGAACTAAAGCTATTTTCTTCAGTGCCTTATGAATTAAAGGATTCAGACTTTAATGAAGGTTACAGAACTTAAACTGATGACAAAAGGGAACTTTCCTCATTGGCTGAAAAAAGTTGATGACTGACATCAAAAGCAGGCAGTTAGAAAAAAAAGAACAGAACTGACGTTAGAATGTAATGCTACGGCTTTAAGGTATTGCTGTATTATTAATCATGGAGATTGATCATGCCATGCTTTGCAACAGAAATACTATTGGTCTTGGCAAGACACAAAATATTTGGCTTAACGCCAGCCAGCCCAGAATGCTGTGTGAAAACAATGTGCTTGTTTTAGCTGTTCATGCGGATAACTATCTAAATCTGCCTCTTAAACCAATGATGTAAAGTATCTGCTGCAGAGCTCTGACGGATTTTATTCCTACTGTTTGCATTTCACCCCAAGGCAGAGGCATTAACTGGCTGACTCCTCTATATGTAAGGACAGAACAGCAATGTTTCTAAGCCCCAGCAAGGCTTTCTACTGCTCAGATCCTTCAGCCAACAATAAGCAGTTCTGGAGGGAGCTACGGTAGAAGGCTCTGGAATGAGCCTTTTGGTAGACTTATGATGTAATATGGTGCCTTAAAACTTAAACTGTGAACAAGGAAGAAATACTCTATTACAGTGAAGGTATATTTCTGATCCTGTGGAAGGGGAAGAGGCTTCATACATATGAGAACTGAAATATGTCAGTTCTTGGCACATCAGGCTTGCTTACCAACAGAACATCAGCGTCTCGGGACCGCAAACAGCCTTACACAGAAATCTTTATCATGCCTCTAGAGCCCACCTGAAAGAAGCTGTCCACTGAAGAATTTGTAGCCACTCGCAATATAGTAGAAAAGGAGGAGGTCAATCAACAAGAGCAAATGCCATCAGAGAGCGTTTCTGAGCAACTGCAGGACTTCATATAATAGAAATCCAACTGCTGATGCATTTAATTTTCATTATAAATCAGTTTCACTTATGTTTTGCAATATGGCCTCATTCTGAGCTCAGCACATTCATTAAGTGGATTTCTGCTATAATAGCTGTCCTACAGTTACTGCTGAGACTGGACTGATTTGTTTTCCTATGGTGCCTATGAAATCAGGCTTTGACAAGAGGAAGAGTTATTGTTCAGTTGGTTCTGTACAGTTGCCATCATGGGTCTCTAATAATTAATTTGCTTGCCAATTACACTTTATTTCTTGCACATACTTAAGAAAATGGTTTCATAAGAGCAAAATTAAAAGCAAGTATTATCCATTTCCTTTTTATCCAGCTTAGACCCAGTTATCCATGATTTTACCACTATATATACAGCAGTTCACAAGAAAAGTCCTAACACTAGGTAAATCTTATATGCTTCAGTTATGTCAGGATAAACCTATTTTCACCACTGAACTGCTTGCTTGCTTTGCACTTGATGCTTGAGTAGCAGTGCATTTCGTTGAACAGAAACAATCAGAATTCTTGGTGCTGCCTCGATCTCTTGCTTTTTTCCTCCTCTTAGAAATACTTCAAAATGGAACCTTTGTCCTTTACCTGCTCAAACATAAAGGCAAATTCCACGCTATCTTTTGGGACATTTTCTGTGTCCAGGAAGCAGTAGAGCTTGAAGTAGAACTTCCAGTGCATCTCCCCAGCTTCAGCCGTGGCAGCAAGCCTGCATGGGTGTGCGAAGAGGGAAAGATCAGATCTGTGAAATCCAACTCCTCTCTGAATTGACACCCGAAGGCCTCAGCTGAATTCCGCTTTGTTACACCTGCTGTCAGTCTGGTATTGCTGACAGGAGCTAACTGTTGTCAGTGTGTACCTGACTGATGTCATCTGGAGAGACCCAGAGAGACATGTGTGCGTGTGTATTTAGAGCCCACACCAAAATCAAGGACTCACAGATGCTGACTCGGTTCTCAGTCAACTGTTTCTAACCCAAATTCTCTTAAACTTTTACTTGTGGCTCAGTCAGGTGTGGATAAAAGCAACATTACCAAGTCCTCTTATACAGTGTAATTGCACAACAATTTAGACGTCCCTTTGTCCCCTTTTATTACGTGGATAAAGGAGGCTGATGGCCACGTGTAGAACGTAAGGATAACAAACAGGTATTTCTGCTTGTATTACGTATTCCTACTACAGTGCTATGGGTGGCTGCAATTTTACTGGTAGGAGAGATGATGTGAGCTGTACTGTGGTGATCTCCATGTGAAGTTAGGTGACAGGCAGTCAGACTGGCAAATGAGTTCAGTTCTCCCAGCCCTGGGGCAGCCACAACGCTAGTAATGGTGGAAAACTTTGTAGTAGAGGAAAAGAAGGGGTGGAAATAGCGAAAAGAGATATTACTCTACTGGTGTCAAGACAGAGGAAAACCAAACACAAGTTGAATAGGTGGCTCATTAATTCCTTTAAGAAACAAAATTAAGATGCTTTTGTTCCAGAAATGGCCGTGTGTGTAATACAGCTGCATCATCACAAACAAGCCAGAGAAAGAGAAAATTCAGCATTATTGACATTGGAAATTTATATAATTGCTACTTATTGGAAAGAAGGAGAGACACACTCACTTTTCAAACTTTGCCAAGACATCAGCGACAATGGTTCTGCTTTCAATTGCTTTATCAGTAGTTCCATTGTATTCAAACAAAGCAAACATATTTCTGCTGTCCTCCATGGCCAAACCACGAATTAACTTTTCAACCACCTAATGCAAAACAGCACATGAAAAACCAGCACCACAGAGTAGGAGAAGTAATTAGAAGAAAATTCAGAGCTAGGTTTTACATTAGGCTAAAAATGTTGCTAACATGCTCTCATCAGCAGCGTTAACTGCTGTCAAATTCCACTTTAATTTTTATACTAAATAATGCTGATTCTTTCAGAATATATATATGTGCTATCACCTGGCCAGAAACAACCCCTCTATTTCACCAACTCAGTGAGTGTCTTCCAGTTTTAGGAAGCAACTTGGCTCTCATACACACCAGTATCTGCTGAAGTTATTCCAAATAACTTCTCTACTGAATTGCACAGTCTTTCCTGTAATCTTCCCTGTAAGAGGGATCTATATCTGGGTAATCCTTTGCAGAATAAAGTCAACCTTTATAGCAGAGATTTCTTCAGGACACGCTGGGGGGCTGGAGGGATAGCTCTGTAAGCCTTCTCTTCCTGGAAAGGAGAGACCAGTAGAGAAAGCCCCAGTGCTTCCAGAGTTTAATGCTACTACTCACAGAAT
The DNA here is from genome assembly GCA_033124195.1 of Coracias cyanogaster. Taxonomy (NCBI): domain Eukaryota; kingdom Metazoa; phylum Chordata; class Aves; order Coraciiformes; family Coraciidae; genus Coracias; species Coracias cyanogaster. Next base: position 96,053 of record JAVSBS010018648.1, on the reverse strand, counting down.
CATTGGAAGGGACCTCTGGAGATAACAAAGTCCAACCCCCCTGCCAAAGCAGGTTCACCTAGGGCAGGTTACACAGGAATGCGTCCAGGCAGATTTTGAAAGCCTCCAGAGAAGGAGACTCCACAACCTCTCTGGGCAGCCTGTTCCAGTGCTCCATCACCCCCACAGTAAAGAACCTCACAGTCCACTACTGTCTGGAACTGGCACACAGAGACACGCTGCTTTTGTGCCAAAGCCACTCTCCCCACTCCTCACCTCTCCAGCTGTAGTGTGCGAGTTGATTGTAATCTTACAGGAGCCCCCACCATGGCAATAAACTGTGGATGTCATCTCCTGCCTGCCGATCAGAGCTTCTATTTCATCCCGTGATGGCACAAACTCTCTGCATTTGGTTTTCTTCAGAGATTCATAAGTAAAAATTGCATATTTCTCCATTTCAGTTCCTGGGAACTGGTCACGAACCCTGTGAGAGAAACATTGCTATTTTAAGCTGCCAGAGTATGAAACAGAGTTTGCTTAATTAAGAACTTTTTTTTTCAGGTCCAGTGCACTATTTACTTGACGAGCAAGCTCAAAGGTTTATCTTCACTGTCAAGGAATGTGTTCTAACTTGTGATTTACTGTAGGATAACTTGTACACTTTCATCATTTTGCTCTACAAACCTAATTCAAAGGAGAAAAACTCATCTCCCCTTATAGCATTAACTACAGGAATCTTGTAGTGACTCACATTTGACAGCAGGATAACTATGAAAATCTTCTTGTAATCAGCTCCCCTTTTTGTCAGTAGCAGTTGTTGAATGAAGACTAAACTGCATTATGGTACTACAGAAAATAGCCATAAAATGTATTTGACTGCTCAGCTTTGTGGTAGTGTGACTTAGGAAATTTGATTTCTCTTCTGATTTTCTTCAAGATTCTCTCTAGGCCTTAACAGTCCAGCAGTCTTCACTAACAACTGTCACAAATTCAACTCTTAATTATTGTAAACTGTTGAATTTGGATAGTCAGTCAGTACAGTGATAAAAGATCAGCTTCTTAGAGCTACTAAGGTTTAATTTCTGTGATAAAGTACAGTGATCTGTGATCTCCAAGGCATAAAAAGTTAGTACAGGATTACAGAAATGCTGTAAACAAGTCTGCATCTGTAACATTGAAACCAACCTACAAATGTTGCATCACTTGCAATTTTTTTTTTTTTAAACTAGGAGGCTGGTTTATGAGCTGAGTTAAACTCAGAAAGTGAATCGATGTTGGGTTTTTTACTTTTAACAGTTAAAGTGATTGGTATTTTTCACTCATCTTACTTTGGTTGGAAGGTGTATCTTCAATACAAGCATTTTACAAATACATATAAAATAATTAGATTTAGCTAAGTGATTGACAAAGCCCACGCTCTAGGACAAATACGGTCAAGACTTAAATTACTTAGAAGAGTTTGCTGTTGGTGGACAAAATTTCCTAATGACACACTCTGCATTCTTCTGCTGCACCGTAGCAAGAGGAACTCTGCATTCTGGTTAATGCTGTACTGTCAACAATGCTCTTTTTTTTATGGTCACTAGTATCCTAAAATTAGATTTGCAAGCAGACATGTTTACCTCACATCTTCAAATATGTAATTTCCTTTTACGTGCATGATATATGCCTCATAAAACTCGGGTAAGCAGGATGAAGAAATTTTAACAGGTTAGTTTGGACAGTTGAGAATGGGACCTGGGGGTGTGGGCTGCAAGCCCAATTCAAGCGAGTTTATAGAATTACAGAAAGCCCCCTTCAAATTCTGCATTCAATTTTGTGGGATTTTGCTTGATTCTTCAAATGAGAATAACTCCACCTAGATCAACTCATACACGTTTTTCCAACAATATTTTCTTTTTTGATTCATTGTTTGGCATAACCAGTTCACAAAGTGAATGCATCCTCAAGTCTCACTTCAAGATATCCGAAGACTGTTACAAGTTGTAGTGAAGAAAACAGTGAGTGAAGAAACTTCATTTCTTGCTTTAGTAGTTCAAAACTTCTCACCTTTTGAGATGGAACTTGAGATATTTGAGGATGCTGCGACTCGGCAGAAATGTGCAGCTCATGCAGGTGAGGATTTGCCAGCTATACAGGTTCCCCGCGCTCCCAGGGTTAGGCACTTTATTGGTCTGCTTGATGAGCTGACAGTAGAGCTCATCTCGAAGAGGTCGTAAATCATGTCCTGTTTGGAGGATACCTTGGATTATAGGGATGGGATCAGACATAGACTCCAGCTGCTGTAAAGAGTTAAATATCTTGATGGCTTCGTCCTGCAGAGTTGTGTAGCCTTTGTCTTTCAGCACTACAAACGTAAAATAGGGAGAAAGGTGCTTAGACAGAGGTACGAAGAAGAAAGTGCTCACGCTTAACACAGGAATTGCTTAATGCTATTCTGTGACCCTTATGCAGGATATTAGAGTGGATCTTTTCCATTGCAAATGTATGACGCAAATTCATTTTATGAGCTCTTTTGATATTGGGATTTGTTCTGAATTAATGAAATCCCAATCTGAAATTTTTTGACAACATAACTTTAAAAGGATATCTTGCTTGATCAGAGGTTTTTTGATGGAGAAGCTTCCTTCCAAAGCAACCCACAATGCTGAAGTGTCATTACTTTTTCAATATCACAAGAAATTGAAAATCTGATCAGATCACATGTGAGGTAAAGCACGGCTGTGTTATGGTAAATGACAAAGATACACGGCGTCACTTTGTCCAGAGCATCTGCCCCTCTGTGGAGCTACATTTAGTATGGGAAGACTTTGGCTGGACTTCTGCCTCAGAGGCAGCTAGCTGCTGGGACAACCAGCTCAAGGGCCAAGAAGATCAGAACTGTGCCTTGCCACTATACAGCAGGAGAGAAAAGTTTCTCCTAGGATTTGATCTCCTTGTTATTTGAGTGGAAAGACAGCACTTGAGTTTCCAGGAAGTCTTACCTGAAATATCTTCGCTTTTAACCAACTGTGACCTTCCACCCTCCTCCCACAGATGAAACCTCTGATCTGACTCATACCTTGTTTAATACACAGTTTCAAAGTAAGACAAGAACACAAAATTCACAACCATCAATAGCTCAGAACCATTCACTCAAAGCAGACTTGCAAGTTAGTGACTGAGTCAAGGGTATTAAAAGACATGATTACACCTGTTTCAGGAGTAAATGAATTATTGTTTTTTAAAACCATGTCCACTCAAATACTGTTGCCCATAAATAACAGTTCTCACCACAACTGATGAAACTTACACTTGTTAGCTGGAAGTTACGGCTGCTGCAGCTCCCCACATGGGGTAGGATGCAACAATGATTTGAGAAGGAGAACATGAGTTAAGGAGATGGAATGAACTGGGGTTAGTTGCTTATTTCAGTGCAAGGCTTTTCAAACTCTGTCTTCTTAGCTGCGTTGCTGAGGGTAACACACTTGTATTACAACAACCTCCCCTTCTGTAGCACCCAAGCAGGAGCACCACAAGCCCGCGGCTCTATGCCAGACAAACTGCTAATCTCTGCCTGCCTACTGGTATAACAAACATATATTTTGGCTAGTGTTCCTTCACTATGGCCCACCAACTAAAAACTCCCATCCCCTGGATTAGTCCCTCATAAAGCAAAGTTTTTCTGTGATTGAAAAACTTACAGTTTAGATTGATGTCCCCATATGGCAGTGGCAGCAGTGGCGAGTGCAGCGGATGGTGAGTGTAGCGGAGTATGGGGTTCCTCTTATAAATCTGTTCAACCACGTCAGCATTCAGGCAGTTTTCCTATTGGGGCAAGAAAAAAGCCGGATTTGGGGTCCAGCATTACCAGTAATGCAATGCTCTGTGCTCTTAGGCTGGCTGTGAAACAAATTAGTCATCAGTGTTACAAGACTATTTGGTGCTAAATCCAGTTGTGGTACTGGGGCTGCCAGGGCTCTCTGCGGGCTATGAATGCTCAGTACCTGCTAACCTCAAGCCTTGTATAAGCTTACTTCATCTGTGCAGTAAAAAACAAACCACAGCAGAGCTGCAGGACACAAAAATGAAGTTTCATAAATATTTTGAAGTGTGCTTTCATTTTACTATCATTTTTACTCCGGTATTTCATAACTGGAATTAAGACATCTCTATTCAAGTTTTATTTAAAAATATTTATCCAGCACAACTAATTGGCCTTTTCAGTTAGAATCTACAGGAGCTACCGTAACCAAACGGTCCAGAAAAACTGCTGCTGTAAACCTGATGCACCCGCTCTGACATGTAAATACTCTTCCTTCTTTGACCAAGTTTGCTAGACGTTATGTCCACTGTCTTTCTGTCAATTCGGAACTTCCAGGTATTTCTACTGCTCTGAAGAATAGCATTCATAGTCTTGGAATTTAGGACTCGATACTTCTTTTCCATGACATAAGAGGTGGCACACTCTAAGGGTAAAGGTTAGTAACGTTTCTCCCCTCTTGGGTACTTGTTTCATCTTGTCTGAGCATCATCACCTCTCTCCTGAAACCACATTAGCAAAAATCTCAAGAAGGACGTTCTCTGGCTATGCTGGCAGTGTCTCCAACAGGACCATAGAGCAGTAAGCTTTAGTTGAGTATGTTTCTCACAATGCATAGACATGAGAGGCTTACCCCATGCAATCACAGAACAAGAAAAGAACCATAAAGAAAAATAGTCACAAGAGCTGTCTAGCACATCCTGGTGTGCTGCTCACTGCAGACCCATCCAAACAGGTCTGCTGCCTCATGGACCTGCACACTGCGCTCTGCTGCCAGGGACAGCAATGTCTGTCAAGTTACACAAACCAGTAAAACTTGTTACTGTTTTCATGGAAAAATCCCTCTTGCCCTCCAAGTTGCACTTCATACTTGGCTCTGCTACTGTTTAGGTAGAAATTTCTTTATCAGGTCGCAAATACATTTAGGTTCCACAATTTCAGTCCATGTCACTGTGTGATTAAAATGTAATTTTCTGCTTTATTACCCAATATGGCAAAGCCAACGTGAAACGATTTAAGCAACCATTCTTTCCCACCCTACACCTTCCTGCTTGTGCCTACCTTAATATCCTGAATAAGCTGCTGAGTTGGAGTATCAATTGGTGCTTTTGTGTCAATCACGTTCTGGATGGCACTTGACCAGCGGGTCGCCTCATTAAGCAATTTTGTGTAGAGACGGTAACAATGTTTGCGCCCGTAGACAGTCACATTCCAATAACCTAGCACAACAGTAAACATTATTAATCAGAGAAGCTCTAGCTATAAAAATACCCCAACTTCTACCTGCACACAGCTGCAGTCCTGTCAGACCTCAGGTGCTGTTTTCTGGATCATGCTGGCAGTTTGTCAGGAACTAAGAAGCTGTACAAGTAATTAAGTATCATAGTACAGACGATATGGCATTAAAGGAGATTCTCTCCTTTAAAAAAGCTGAGGACACATCTCAGAGTACAACCACCATCATTGGGTCTCCTATTTTATCCAGTAACCTTAGTAGAGTGACTCTTAAGACAACGCTATGGAACACTGTTAGCTGCTTCTGGCTTATGGGACCTCCTTCTCCAGCCTTGTCTCTAATAGGAAAATCTTAAGTCCTGCTTTAATGCCAGAGTCTTCTGTCGTATGACATACAAACAAGTATAAAGCATGAACTACCTCTTCTGTAAAAACGTCATTAATTTCACACCAGTGAAGTGGCAGCTGAGAGGAGAGTATTTCTGTTCAGACTCTCTGCATCATCGTATAGGCTTTCTATGAAGCAGATTCAATTAAAGATCTATTTCACTTCTCATTAATGAAAGCCTCTTTGAAGTGTCACTGACCCCAATCAGATTATATAGGACTGTCAAGTCGCTTCTCATTTGCAAATAGCCACTTCTGAGTTGAAAACCAGTTCTGAAAATGCAGAGGGGAGCTGACTCAGGTGTAGTAAGGAGGTCAGCATGGAAGGGATTTTTCACCTGCCTATACTTGCTCTATCAATGTTAGTCCTCACAGTTCCTCAGCACGTAAAATAATGTATGAGGAGAATACTACCTGTATGTCTTTCCCTACGTCTTTGATGTGTAAGTGTTCACACCAACTTAGCAGCAGTGTCAGTCTATGATAACTTAAACGTCAGAAAAAACTTTACTCCTGCATACATTATTACCTCTGGGTTTTGCCCAGTAATTCCCTGCAAAATGCCTCAGTGACTTAGGAACCTGATTTGTTCAGCAAACTGCAACCATAATAATCCTTTTAAAATATTCTTACGCACTGTTTGTTGCATTACTAGGTAGAAGGACAGAAGGCAACTGCAAGCACATTTGAACAAGAGCCAACAAATACCTGTCTCTTTGAAGATTTTTTCATCAGGCGGGACCACTGAGCAGAGGCTGTTCAGAACCAGTGTGCCCAATTTCAAAGCATTTTTCTCTGAACTCTTGTAGTAGTCCAAAGAATTGTGTGTCAAAACAAACCAACGCTTTTTTAGTTTTAACGAAGACGTCTTTGGGTTGTTCTTTACTTCTTTGTGCAGCCATCCTGTTAAAGACACAATTTGAGTCACACTTTTTTTAAACAGAGTTGGACAGAATTAGGTTGCTAAGAGTTAGTTACATACTTTTAACAATGACAAAAATATAATGTGAATTGTTCAGCCCATATACTAAACAATTCTGAGTAAAATTCTCAAACGACATGATGAAGATATAATAAAATTAATATGAAAACTTCTCAACTTTGGTGTTTACCTAGAAAAATTCTTTTGTCAACTTACAAAACCACTTTTGTCATCATTACAGTGTCTTCCTATGTGGCACAGCAGGAGCAGAATTTCAGCTGTATTAATTTGTGAGCAAACCCCACTGTACAAAGATGTGGCTCCACCACTGCCACGCTGGCATATTGCCCAGACTGCATTGTGGGAACAGTCTCTTCAAAGCTTAATGGATGATATTTACTTTGTTACTGCCCCACTTAGTTCTTACCCCTCACAATGAATTCTTGTCCCTCCACTCTGGTGTCCCCCTTTGACCTCTGGAGCAGTGTTATCCAGTGATGCATCTCTTCAGGAGTGTCAGCATTACAGTGAAGAACACGATTAGCAGTGATGATCACGAATGAATTTGGTCTATGAAAATAAATGAAGATTGAAAAGCCTTTAAAATCCACCTATGTACTGCTTACCTCACTCCCCATAACCAGAAACACTGTCCGTTGTTTGTATTTTCTATTCAGACAAATAGTGCCCACCTCTAAAGCACTTATTTCAACACCACTAAACCTAGAAAAAATGAAGCATTTGAAAAGACTCAATTAGGTTGGATTCACACCAAAACACTAGGGCTCTGAGCGGTGGGAAAGTTTACATTAAACTGCAACTTGTCCTATCTCAAAATAAATCTACAGTGAGAAAAAGCTCCAATCGTTAATCAGCTTTGGATGTGAATCAGAACTCTATTTCAGGGTCAGATCTATTTAGAGTGTCTGCTTCAGTAGTTACATTAGCTAAAACTACCTACAACTTACAGAGGTCTATAGTGAAGCAGCATGTGAACACAGATTCTTTTATTTTTAATGCAGCACAACCCAATTTGCAGAGAGTACAATCTATTTTTAATGAGATTTTGGCTTTTACCCAATCCTACACCAGGATTCACTGAGGCATGAAGAACTAGCCCGAGTGAACTGCGCTGATGGCTCTCTGGATTAGACAGGCTGGTTCTTCAGCCTACAAACACTTGCTTTAACCCTTCACCATCAATTTTTTCATCCTGGAACACAAACAGTTTTAAGAACTGTGTCAGCTGTAGAAAACGGGAACAATGCAGTCTGGGCCACCCCATGCACAAGAAGCTCATGGGCCTTTCTTTTATAGTCCTTGCAAGAAGGTAACTGGGTTTAGAACCAATCAAAAAACCGTTTATGGGGCTGGTGAGGTTCACCCAAATACAGTTCTATTCTCTAAAGACAGTGTGTGCCATGTAAAAGCTAGATGGATGACAGGATAAAAAAAGTGTACATAAAACTATTTGGAGGAGAAATTAGAAAACTGTGTGAAGGGAGGTTACAGTAAGTCAAGTAACGTGAGAAGTAAGTTATCTTAAAAGTTATCTGGGAGTTCTCTACGGCTAGTGCTCCCCAGCGCCAGAGAAGAGGGTAAGGGAATGATCAGAATCCAGTGTTTGGGTCACACTCACTGTGGTGCTGAAGTGCTGCGTTACTCAGGAAGGGTGGTGGATGAGGAAACAAGTGGGCGTGTAAACTGAACAGAAGAACTTCGTTGACCATGGTTTAAAAGGCCTGAAGAGGAGGCAGCTTTAGACTGAGCTACATGAAGCACACGCATCAGCTGGATAACGTGTTACACATGACAGAAATGAGCTGCAGCAAGAGAACTGAAAAAGCAGAGTGCTAAGGCATAAACTAAGGTAGATCAAGCTATTGAACAGGAGGTTATGATCAGCAGTAGCCAACCTTCCAGACTCCTCTCTCCTCCTCCCCAGTTTAGGAAAATGACGGAGGCCCCAGTCTTGGCATTCTTCCTGAAAACGGACTGAAAGGGCTCTCTGTTCAGCTTCTGTCTTTTGAGCTTGCAATAGTGCGTTCATACGTGTCAAGATAAAAATAATTTATTGCCTGTGTTAGTCAAATTTGTTTCCTAACTGAAAAACCTTCCATCACTGATTTAGACTCAGAGAACTAAAAAAAAAAAAAATTACAACCTCCCCGCCCCCCCGCCAAACATCTGTGTTGAATATGCTTTCAGGAGAAATACCTTCCTGACTTAAAATTTTGGAAGCTCTGGACATTTTTGTTGCATTGTTTAGAAAACCTGGGCTTATAAAATCACTGTAACTTGTGGTATCCAAATCTTGGCAGCCATGGACAAACCAGTAACTTAAACCCAGCTGTTCCACACATGTGCAACAAGGAGACTGGAATGAAGTCCTACAGCATAAATAACACCCCACAGGCAGTAACCTTATAACCAGAGTCATAGCCTGACCCCAGGTTACTTTTTATCACTGTTACTAGTACAAGAACTAAGAATATCCTGACAGTTATTTTTTAATGCTGCGTTGTCTTCTTTGTTACCAGACATTTTTATTCTGGGAAATAAATTCTCATACCGGTAGAATACATCATTTTTGCATGAGAACCTGAAGGCAAAATGTTAAAATGAAGTTTTCTGCCTACTATATTGCTAAAGGACTCAAAAATAAGTTGCTCTTCTTTGGAAGCATGAGTTGCACAAAGAAATCCTTAATCTTCTACTTCTGGATGCCTTTAGTAGCTGAACAGTTCCTATATGAAGCGGTATCGGGGAAAACACCAATGTTCCTTTCCATGTTTGAACATATGGTGTCTGGTACTGTAAAAAGGGAGGCAATAATGAACCTCCTCAATGTGTTGTTGGTCAGTGGAATACAGAGACTGAAGTGTAAAGCACCTGATTTTGGCTAATGAAAGGAGAAAAAGAAGAGAAGTCACTAGGCATGGTTCTTACTTACCTGTCTGGATTGTCAGCAGCACAGACAGAATCAATTAGTCCTACATCGAGTGTACCCTATAAAAAACGAGAAAAGGAGGAAGATACTTACTACTGCATTACTCACAGTGCTCTTCTCAGAGACAGCTGAAAGGAGCAGCACCTTTGATCAAGCAAAACGACCTGCAGATTTAGGCATCGGTTTCTCCTGATCATTCAAACTGCTGACAGGAAAACTAAGAGACTCAGATAAACAGATCCAGTAAGATATAATCTCTAGTTAAGATGGAGGCAGCTCAAAAACTGCTCTTATTTTTCTATGCTTCCAAATTTGCTTGACTTTTTCATCTAAAAGTGCCATCCCAATATAAATGGCAGCCTCTCAGAACAAATTTCTAAAGCCATCAAGCAGAAGTTTTTCCTTCCCTTTGCTTGATATTAGGTTCCAAATGTGTGTTGTAAAGAACGATAAATGCAGGATCAGAGAAACCTCAGATTTTCAGCTCCTGGGTTTTTAATTTACTCATTAACTGTGTCTTTGGACAACTTCACACTCAGACATACACTGTGGTGTGACAGGGAACTGGACCAGAAGAAATCACCCCCCAAAACAACATTCGCTTTTCATCAAGGTGAATTATGGGAGAGGAATCAGAGTCAGACTCTCTTCTTGTATAGCTACAGGATCAAGAACACGGAGCTTCTAGCCAGTGTCACAGCTACCACTGCATCTGAGGAAACCTAGGTTGTGACTCTCAGAAGCTGTGGCCACCACAGTGCTCCTGTTTTCTAAAAAGATTGGCTTTGAAAAAGTCTTCAGATTTAGACTTACCACAGCATTCTGTGGATTTGCCTGCTCATCATGCATCTCTCGGATCTCCTGTTCTGTGGACGCATGGACTTGACTCAGTACACTAAACCACTGGCTGTGGAGAAAAAGGCAGTGGTGTAGGTAAAAATGTTGCTTCTGCTCAAGCTTTCTGTCACCTTTATCCTGCAGAGATCTAGCAGGCTCTGCAGGTTTTTGAAATTGCTTAAGATTCCTTTTGTCAACATGCAGCAAGGCTTTATGTTCATTCAAGTAATACTGGGTACAAGCAAGCCCCTCCAGATCTCCCATCCAAGCTCATCTCATACCCTTCTTCCTGAAGACAAACACCAGACTGGCTACACACAAAGCCTTTTATGGAAAACCCAACCTTCAGATTTTAAATTCAGCTGCACTAGGAGTGTGACTGCTAATAGTTTCTTACTTCTGCAAAGACCACCCAAGTCCATAAAACCCCCTGTAGTAGCACAGCTGAGAGTGGAAAATGAGTAAAAACTCCAAGCAAATACCTCTACAATTTTGTTCCCTAGGGAGCACTGGAAAATCCAGCTGCTGGAATGACCAGTGGCGTTGAACGAGAGCCAACTGGTGCCACTCCATTGCCCGCCTATATATCTACCACAGGAAAACTGGCAGACAGGTTCCAGTACTTCGGCACCTCAGTGTTCAGCAGCAATTGCAGGAAGATTTAATTCCAACCACACCTTCTGCTTCTGGGAAAACTCTGCCCTCCTAGCACTTGTATATGATAAAGCTCAACTGCCCTAAGCAATCTCACTGAAATTTGAGGGCAGAGCTTGGCCTGTTCGGCAGGTTCCTGAATGCCACTCTTTGAGATATGGATTTGCCATTCTAATGAAAACCACCTGGGGCCAAGTTTTCAAAGGGCTCAGAAGCCCAGCCTCTAAACAGACTCCTCACTTCTCTACACAGGCTCCTCCAACACCGCCAGGATGAGGAAAAAAAAAGTGAAACTACCAGATTTAAATACAAAGCTGTATTTTCTGCAATTGCTTATAGTCACAGAACTTATGCCTAGGACACTGAAGTGCTGCCTCCCTAACTCCAGCATTCAGAAGCTGACTGTTCCCAATAATGTAGACATCTGGAAACCGAACTGCCAGCATAGCTTGAGAAAACCTGGGCAGGGTGTCAAACAGTGCTGTCGCTGCCACATCCTAAATCCCTTCTAACTGCTTATGCTTCCATCAGAACCAATACAAGGCATGAAGAAAACCAAAGACTTAGAGTGCCTGACAGTAAAGATGAGAAAGATTTAGTTCTGATTCTTTCGCAAAGACTCAGAGATACCCATAGAGAGGTTGTGCTTAACACTTGCTTTCCTGGATGTAAGATAAGCTCACTGAAAACCCCTCAAAACAAGGGAAGGGTCATCTACAGAGAAGGAACCATCAGCTGAAGAACACTAAACCTCACCTACCAAAAAATTACCACAAATTAAATTCAGCTTTCATTTTGGGCTGGGGAATTGTAAATGTATTTAAATGTCAATCTTCTATTTAAAAACAAAAAGAGACTACATAGCACTGTATGCAAATTTAGTAATAATTAAAAATACAATAATAAAGAATAATTCAGAGTTTTCATAATTTCATGTAATCTTTGTGTAAACAATGAAAAATAAATGGATCATGGCACTTTGCAAAGACAAAGGCAGATCATAGAATCATAGAATGGTTTGGGTTGGAAGGGACCTTCCAAGGTCATCTAGTCCAACCCCCCTGCAGTC
>JAVSBS010018648.1:56323-83898 GCA_033124195.1 Coracias cyanogaster | reverse complement strand
GAATCATAGAATGGTTTGGGTTGGAAGGGACCTTCCAAGGTCATCTAGTCCAACCCCCCTGCAGTCAGCAGGGACATGTCTAACTAGATGAGGTTGCTCAAAGCTCCATCAAGCCTGGCCTTGAACATCTCCAGGGATGGGGCCTCCACCACCGCTCTGGGCAACCTTTTCCAGTATTCCACCACCCTCATAGTAAAGAAATTCTTCCTAATGTCTCATCTAGATCTTACTCTCCTTTTGCTTTCTTCCCTCTCAGGACCTCCTTTGTCTTTCAGCTGAGTCCCAGAACCCAGGAACAGGGAAAAAATGCAGACCAGAAGTTTGAAAGGAATAAACCCTCAGTACTCGCTGCTCACTGAAGCGTTACTTCTTTTGACTGTGGAAGTATATTTGAGGAAAGAGTAATTCCTCTTTTAGAGGTATGTGTGTGTCAGATTTCTCTTGATTTTTTCCTTAATTTGAACAAAAAGCAACCTCAGATCATGATCTAGCCCATGTACAAAACACTATTTTCAACAGCAGATCTGGAACCAACACAGCCCAATAATTTTGTCCTTCACTTCTAACAATGCCAAACAGTAACAAGGCTTTGACTTAAGCCTATCTGCACATCCTTACACATGTCCCTCATTAAAGTCTTCTGGGATGACTGAGAAAAAAGAAACATGACACACTGGTAAAAAGTCATTTCATCTGGATGGCACCTTGCGTGTACTACACACAGCAGCGTCTGCTGTCTCTTCCTCCACGTTCAAGAAAAAAAAGAAAGAGCTGCACAACAACAGTCAGTCTTTATGCCAGTAATTTCTTACTGGTCCCTTGGGCATGTACACAAGTCTAATTGAGGAGACTTTAGCTAAGCCTTCATTTTTAAAATGTACTTACATCACACAAGAATCTTAACAACAGTTGGAAGGCTCATAACTTATTTCAAGGGTAATTTTCAGGATGCCTGAAAAAATGGAAGAATGATTCTGCACTGTAAACATTGTTAAATTTATTCTCAAGGTCCTATGCTATAGGAGGGTATTATACCTTGAAAAAGAATAGAATATGAAGCAACTTTCAAGGCTTCAGAGCAAAGTAGTTCCAGCGATGTTGACACAGGCATCCTGTATGCTGGCCTTGGGGCAGCAAGGCAGTGGGTAATGAGCTTTGGTTACTAAGTTCACTTTATTTAAATGCTTGATTTTTATGGGCAAGCATATTATTATCTCACATGAACTGTTCTGTGACACTTTTTTTTTTCCTTTTAAATACACTACAACTGATCTGACAAGTCGAGCTTGCTCCTCACCTACCAGCCTCCTCCCACAGCTTGATACAGAACCTTTAGCGACACAAGCAAGACCCATTTTAGATCAGCACAAAGGGAAACACTTCTCTTGCATACTCATTCATGAAGACACTTTCACCCTAAAATCCAGTGACCATGTTACAACTTTCATGTAAAAAAAAATTCAGGCTCTGCCTAGTAGAACAGATCCCAGTCCCAATACCAGTACTTTATTTCAGGCAGGTTACTGGGGTTTAAATATCAATTTAATCTATGCAGCTAAACAAGGCAGGGTAACGCACAAGACAAGCACCAACGGCTGACGACTGTCTCTCTGCCAACATACTGGATTTCAAAAAGTTGCTAGTAATAAACAGGCAACAGCCAAGTTCTAGGCCTATTTTCACTGGCAGCCTGACTCTTCCCAGTAATGTTCTGCCACAAGATTTTCTTTTCTACAGACCTCTCAGAAAAGTGTTAAATGCAATGTATTTAACACAGCCTGAATATTGTGTGACAGAGGGCAAACAAATTAGTAACAAGTACAAGTCAGGATGGCATGGAGGTTAAAAAGGGAATTTAAAAAACCCAAAAGAACATAAAAAAGACCTGATGATTTTCATACCTTGCGTCCTCAGGAGACTCAGCAATTAAGTGGTAGGTCCTGTCACCCATTATTAGATCAATACCGTTTTCTTTGCCTGTATTATCAACAATCTCTCTGAAAAGAAGAAAATGCCAAGATTGATCATTAGAGAGTGCCAACATTTTGAAAATTCTCTTCTGCTGAGAGGCCCACAAACTGAAAATAGCAGCAGTCAGCGTTCCTCCAGTTCATTTGCAAGACTCGCAGTGGGGTTTATCAAAGAGTATAAATTCACCAAACTGTAGTTGTGTTTTCTGCCTACACAGTACGAATATTCCAACTACTGTGAATGTCACTATACCATTGTTTTAACAAGAACTGAAGAAAAAACACTATCAAACCTCAAGAGAGGCAAGGATAACCGAAGTGAGAAATGGATATATTTCTGAACTGACTACAAACCCACGTAATTTTTGGAGTGGTAAAAAGAAAGCTCTTGGAGATTATAAACAAAGAGCAAAGAAAACCTGGATTAGTGACTGTGTGGTTGTGAGTTAGCATAAGGACAACTCCAAACAACTTCCAGAAAAAGCTGAACACTCATCTGTTGAAAAACCACATCTTTCTAATTTGTAGTTTGGACATCTAAGTATCAATATATTAATCATGAACCACAAAGCACAAGATTTTTAAAGTATTACATCAGGTTTTCCTGAAGCTTAAGAAATTAACTTCATTTCCTCCTTGCTGTTTTACTGTATTTGAAGCTTATTATTTCCTTAACTAGCTATAGTTCCTTATCAACTATACTATTCTCATAAATCCCAATCCTAGAAACAATATTTCCAGCTCTGCTTATCAGACTCATGAGGACAATTTATCTGCTATTGAAACAAAAAAACTGTACTTCTGTCCTGTTTTCTTTAATTTGGTTTCTTCCCCTCCCAGTAACAATATCCAACAGGATACCTCCCTGCTTGGTGTTTTAAGTGAATCAGCCTAAGATTCATTTAGTTTGAATGGGGTCCCTAAAACAGAGTGGTGAAATATGTAGGTCACACGGTATGTTAGGAATGCACTCAGTGAATATCAAAGGTACCTAGAAAAGCTATGGCTTATTTCTCATGACATGCAGCTCTTTAAATAGAAGTACCCTTTCTTTTAGCTATTTTATACACAGACATTGATTGAACTGTAGGTTCAAGTTCGGTTCAACAGCCTTTACTTGACAGTTCTAAAGCAAAGAACTTCTGTAGGGCACAGTCAAAGAAACAATGTGATGACAACAAAAAAAAGAATCTCTAAACACGTTAGACAAAAATGCTAAATAAATGCTATGGTACATGAGATAGAGTAAAATTCAGTTTCAACAAAAGAAACGTGGTAGGAACTTCAGTTTCTATTCAGAGCTTTACTTGACAGCCAGCAGCCCATTGGTTTTACAAGAGCAAGTCAGGATGCTCACTGGAAATATTTACTTTGTCCTGCCTGAAATCAGGCTCAAACCAGGACTTCCAAAGAAAATGTTAATCTCAGTTTTCTATTTAGTTTAAGCACTCTGTCACATTAACAAAATAAAATGGATAGTTGCAGGTTACAAGGAGCAGAATGGAGTGAAGTATCACAGCCATTTCTATCTTTCTCTGCCTTGGAAGAAAGCTTAGGTCCATTTTTATACAGAAATGAGACTTCCAATGTTAGCGCACTCTAATTTTTAAATTAGACAATCCAGAAGTTCATAATGCATACTGACTGTTTAGAAGGAAAAATACCATCCCTTAGAAAAAATTTCTGATGCATGCTTCAGGAAGCATAGAATTTTAAGGCTTAAGGAACTTTAGTTAGCAAGACATAGGTTACTAGGTTTAGTAATTATGGTTGTTTTTTTTTTAATTAATATATGCATTTTAAAGACTTTTCTACCACTTCCACAATCAAACATGAAAAACATCATAAATGCACACAGAAGATAATAGCTTTGACCCATGTTAATTTAAATATATTCAGGGCCTATTAATTCCACCCTCTTACTTCTGTGTTTGCCTGCAGCTATGGACTTGGCAACATGCCCTAAATTGCCCTGAGATCATTACAGACTAAGTAGTCTGGGAGAAAGCAGAGATGGGTTCATTACAGCAGCAACTTTCTGAAGTACTTGGCACTGGCTTAGCTCTGGAGCACTCTGTACACTTAAGAGAAAGCCAAGTAAGGACAACATTGGCTTGCAATACCTTAATCACACACACTCTTATGCTTATGTTCACACAATTTGAAGGCAAGGCATTCAACATCTTCCCAGATTAAGCCCCAAGAATCATTTAGGAGCAACTATGGCTAACACATAAAAACATATAAACCTACTTGGCTGTTCGGACATCAATGGCACCCTTTAGCTTTTCTTCACTGTCATTTTCAAAGTACATCAACCTGGACTGTCTGAGAACAAACCATCGTTTCTTCCAGTTCCTTCTGGAAAGCGTAGATGATCCACCCCCCTTTTTGTGAAGCCAACCCTGCTTCAGTGCTTCCTGCTTGGAACGAAACCACAAGAAGGTCTCATCTTTCAGGACACACCAGCGTCGCTTCCATGTGTTTATTAAGCCACCTGGCAAGAGAGACAGATTTGGGTTTATACATAGTTAAGACAAACAATTGTGACCAAAGCAATGCTGAGTCTCTACTGTAAGCCACAAAACCAGAGATCTCATTTTTATCCTTAAGGCCACCAATATTGTTGGCAAACTAAAGACCCTTAAATTCTAAATTATAATCTTTATATAACAGAAACATTTATGTAACATATACAATTCTATACACATAACATATGTATAAATAAGTATTAAATTGTTAAACGGTCTTACTGCATATGAGCATCACATCTTCAATACAGTTTTCAACTTATCTCAATGATAATCTAAGAAAAGTTCAGGGTTACTCCTTCTGGCCTCCAGGTTATTAGGAGGTTACAGTGTTCAACTCAAACTCACAAAACCCAAAAAAGCTATACTTGGAGTAGAAAATATACCAATGTGAGCTCAGTCATACCAAAGTGTGGCTTTATGATAGAAAATACACCTTGCACTGTAGTTACATCATGGCCGTAAAACCCTTTAACAAATCCATGTCCTTGTGTCATTCCACAGAAACTTACTGCTGACTGTGTCAGAAACAGAAACTGTATCTCATACAAGGATTCATCTTGATTATAATTTACTATTAATCATCAAAGATAAACCCAAGAATCTTAACTAGAGAACTCCCATGTGTATTCTTTCAAAGTCTCTCATGCCCCTTTGCTACACATCCTTCTTCATGACTTTTGGATCCAAAATGGAAGTTGACTGAGGTCAGTAAAACTGGCGTGCAGGTAGAATGCTGTTGATGTAACAAGGTTGTGGGAGCAGGAATCGGCCATCCTCAAAATTTGGTACAATTTGACTTTGTGAGTTATTTTGTTATTTATACTGGATATTCCATTGCTTATGGGCTCACAAACATGTAAAATGAAACAGAGGCAGCCCAGAATGTTGATGCTCCTTTGCAGAGGGGAGAAACAATGCAAGTTTGAGAGCAGCTCAAATGAAGTTACTTTTCAAATTAAGTTACTTTTCCATCAACCTTTGAAAAATAAGAACACAGCTTAACTCCACCAGAACTGGAGTACAAGGTATAATAAACATTTCTGGTTATTGTGTGTATTTAGCGAATTCTGATTCACTCAGTACCTTTCATGTACAGAAAGCTGTGAAAGTAGGGCAGGCTGACACAGCTGTAGACTGAATCCCTCCGGTAGGAAAGTTCATCATCTGTATCAAACCTGGAGTCAAAATCTTCTTCACTGTCTTCAAACTACAGAAGAAAGGAAATAAAGGCGAAATGATCTCTCAGGAAAAGGGTTTAGATACGATTGGTTTAGAAGTCTTCAGCTAAAACATTTTATTGAGTATTGGAAGGACATGATTCCTCGCTGGTTTTTGTCCGGCTAACAAAGGAAGGAGTACACTGTAGCAAGTTGCAGCCTGAGCTGTTCCATTACACGCTAACCCGCACGTCACGTAACAGATCTATGAAACGGCTGCTCAGGAAAGTTATCCCTTTGCAAGAGCGTGGCCAGGGCATGCGGCATTGGGCTGCCTCCCTGCAGCGCTGTGTGCTGTGGGTCACCGTTCAGAAAAGGCTTGGAAAAGAACATATTCCACAAGCTGTGGTAATAGCTTTCCTCCACCCTCACCCCAAACAATCAGCATTTCTGTTCTGCACCTGACACACAACCAGAGTCGCGCAAGAGGAAGGAGTCCACCACAGCTAAAAGTATCTTCCTCTTGGGCAAGAACTGTCAACTTATCCCAAGGACCATGACAGCTCTTTGCTTTCCATTACCTCTGCTACAATAGGTATTTTAGTGTTCATGTTTCCCTTCTAAATATGTCAGTGTTGCTCAAAGAGATTTTGACTTTCCCAGTCCGACAGTCTCGCGGGAGCATTCTGTGAGTGGCAATCTCATTCCTCCAAAAAATATTTGTAGGAGTAAAGCCCCCAGTACCCTCAGTAGACAGCACTGAGAAAGAGCTCCTCAGTATGAGAGGCTGCCTCAGTAATTTCAACATTTGCCATCATGTGAAATTTACTCTCCAAGTAATCTCAAAATACGGGCGCTGGCATTTCAGGCACTTCTGCAAGCAGCTTGCTCCTCCACACCATTGCAACCCTCATGCATAACTGCATCTGTTTGCTCTGAAATCAACTCCCCACCACGCTACCTGGTGCCCCAACTCCAAACACACACACACGGAAGAATTCTGCTTATGAATTGCATCCAAGGCCATGCACTGAGCTCCTCACCAGATACTGTGCAGTTCTGCATTAAAACGGATAGAACGATATCCTGTGTAAGCCTAGGACTGCAAGCAGCATCTGAGCTACCTCTAACTCACCCCAGTGGCATCTAGATGGCAACAGCCAACTATGTCTGTATGAAGTCTAAGCGAGTCAAACTACACAACACATTTGTAAGAACAGCTACAGTGGGGAAAAAGAAAAACAGCAAGCACATATCAATTATTAGATAATAAAAACAATGATACTTACAGAAGACTGAGCTCCTTCCGAGCTAAATCGGTAAGCTCCAGAGCTATTGTATGTCCCCACTGAGCATCGGTAGTCCGGTGACCACTGGCTGCTGTGCGAATTAGAGAAGGTCACGCTGCTACCAGATGTAATAGCACCATCTTCATAATCGTCCTGGTCATAATCGTAGTCTCCATCGGGAGAAATCAGTTCAACAGAATTTGGGGGTCTACCTGATACATTTTCTGGCATGCAGTATGTGGACTCGCCACTTGAAGAGTTGTGGAGACTGACTGTATCGTGGGCAGGAGGTATAAGCATGGTGTTGCTAGCAGCGGGGATTGTTGGCACCACGGTATCATTCATATAGGGATCCTCTTCGGAGGAATCATCGCTTGTTCTGATGCCACTGGTCCTTTGATCAGAATGACCATGCTCACTTGGGTTGGGTGAATCCTTAAATGCATCATCATCAGCTTCAAAGCCCTCATCTACCTCCTCCTCGGGATATGGCTGGCTGAAGTTAAAATTGGGTTTTTCACTGCAGGCATTTCCAGTCTGTTCAGTCAGCTCAGCAGGATACCCGTTGCCCACAGAGAGAGATCTCTCAATGTTTCGGACACATTCATCAATCTCATCAAAGTTCAGAGATTCCAAGAACTCCTGGGCTGCTCGACATGCTTCATCCTCAAGCCGCCGAAGTTCCTCGTCTCGAAGCTGCTGCAGCCTCTGTAACGAAGCCTCTGTCAAGGACAGCTCCTGCTGCTTCTTCACGCGCTGCAGGTCTTCAATTTCTTTTTCCAGACGCAGGATTTCTTCCACCTGCCTGCTTTCTTTCTGCTTTTCCAGCTCTTGCTTCAGCTCTGCCTCCTTCTGGGCTTTCTGAATGGCAGCCAGTTCCTGCTTCTTTCTCTCTTCTTCAGCCTGCATTCAAAATAAAATAAAATAAAATCAAGCTCCTCAATGCAGGATTCCTTTTTAAAATTTATTTACTTCTAATGCACTATGATCCCACCATGCTCTTCATTTACAAGGGCCCTTGTCCCTACATCAGAAAGAAAATAAAAGGAAAGAGAAACAAAAACTAAACCATGCTTACATTTGCTCTCAGACTCTGGAAAGCTCAAGTACATGCAGAAAGTTCAGTCTTTGCCAGAAATTAAATGAAGCATGAGGTGAAAGAAATTTCCATGCAAACAACTGTATCGAGTTTCCTTTGCCTTTATCTGCTGACTCCTGTAATAAGTTTAGTTTAAATGCCACAGATGCCTTTTATTTTTTAAATGGCTGGGCTGAGATACGCAAATAAGCAGCATGGCTGAAAGTACTGAAAATATCATTTACCTGCTGGGCAAGACGCTCTGCTTCTTGCCTTTGTCTTTCCCTAGAAGAGAGGGAAGAGAAGAAGTTAGTAAATCAAGTTCAGTATAAGCTCATCACATACCTTTGTTAGGGCCATAGCTCAGCTTACAGACATCATCTGCCACATGGAAAGACAGCCAAAAATAAGGTCACTGAGCACACGTTTGTGGATATGAGACTACCATGACAGCTACAGCAAAAGAAGCAAAGGTTTCCAGAATCACGTGATCAAGAACAGCCTGAAATAAAGGCTGTTCCGACCAAAACCTAGGGTAGCATGGCCAGGACAGCGATGTCAGACATCACACTGCACCTTTCTTCCTCCTCTTTTCTCCTTTCCTCCTCTTGTTTCTGCTTCTCCTCTAGTCGCTGCCTGTAAACACGTCGAGCAAGCTGGCCTCGCCGCTGCTTCTGAAGGATTATGGCTGCTTTCTTCAGGCACAGGAACTTTTTCCTACCACTGAATGCTCTGTAGTTCTTCTGTATCACAACCACACAGTAGAGAACTTTTCTGTACCGCTTTCTGGGAGAGAAAAAAAAAAACACAAGGCAAATTTCTAAGGAAAGAAGGAAGTAATGAGCAGTTGCTAGAGGTCTTGCCATGGTGACCTGCAATATTGAGCTCCCAGTAGTGAAATAATTTATTATTTCTAGCTCTGCAATGGTTTCCTCGTTCTCAACCACAGTCTCCTCCCTGTCAGAGGAAAGAAATTCATTTACATGACAGCGCTGTCTGTGTCTTCATTAAGGAAATGCACATTACCTGTTCTACATGTTTTTATGCCCCTGACAAGGAGACAAAGGACACCTCTGTGTGTGTGCACGCATGCAGAGAAAGAATAGACACAGATAGTCATCCTACATCTCTGAAAGGAGAGATCAGGAACAGCAAGACAGCTCTATCGTTAAAAAAGGAATATAGTTTTTAAGTAACATACCAGTCAGAATATAAGGACAGGACTAATATACATATGAAGAGAAATTACCTCATTATGCAAAAGTTTCCTTGAACTGTCCTCAACTGATTTGTAGAAAAAGCCGAGAAATAAACAAATGGGATGAGCAACTCCACCTAGCACATAATCCATGGAGCCAGGTAAACAAGGGGAACATCAATCAGTTACGTAATGTCACAGTTCTTTAAGAACTGAACTGATTAGTTTTATTTGCCTTCCCTTTTCTTACCATGGTGAAGCAAAGATAAACCTGAATCTCAGCTGGTAACTTGGGGCAGCCTCATTAGGTGCCTTCCAGCTGCAGTTGCTACCATGGATCTAATGCCATGATACAATTATATGGATACTGGCTGACCTCCAAACTTCCTCCAAACTATTCATTACACTAAAACAATTCAAACTCCATTCTGTTACATTCATGGGTCTGGTGAAGATACCAGCTGCTATTTTCAAAAGCCACATACAGGATTTGGATGCTTGGTCCCTAGGAAAAGTTAAGAATTGTGCCAGAAGGATTTAACTCCATGACACCCCACCATTTATTCCAAAGTTTGTGAATATTCTCCTCTAGTCACTTACCGGGCTGCATAACCTAAGATGTGTGCTCGGATAATCATTGCTGCCTTGGTGACTTCCACCTCTCGCTGTTTCTCCAACTTGTGTTCCAAGGACTCCCGCAGAAACACCTACACAAGAAAACTTCTGGTTTAACAACTTGTGGAGAGCATCATAAATAAGGGACAGCCAGAGTGCTGTCAATGTCAATGCCAATTCAAAGCCTCAGTTTTGAATTCCAAGACAAACATACCGTTTCCTCAAGAGGAACAAACAACACGTATTCCTCATAAAAGGAAACCTGCTGATGAACCTCTAACTTTGGATTTCAGTGGGAAGAGCCTGATTACACTAATGTAAATTGTAATTAAGAGCAGAGTTTTTCCAAAAGCAACATAATTGCTGGATTCATTGAACAGCCTTTCCCACCACAGAGTAACACAGGCCAAAGAAGTTGTAGGACTCAGCACGAACTTCCCAATTTGAGGGGTAGAACTACAACCCCGATCCACAACATCAAGCTCCACAACTCCTGATAAGCCTCATTACTTCAAACGCCATTGCTCTAAGTCTGTAGAAGTAAGCAGAAATGAGAGTGGTTTCATATTTGGGTTGATTCGACTGTGTTTTCCTGCTGTTACACTGGGAGACAAATGCCAGGGCCAGACACCCCGCCACAGCTGTCCACCCTCCTGCAGATGGACAGGCTGCTCCCCAGGCTCTCATCCCAGCACTAACCTGGATCATTCACCTGGACTGCCCAGTGCCTCTTAGAGGCAGCCTCAGCACACAGCACTGACATACACCGAGCTAACCCAACTTCTTTTACCTTAATGAAACTGCTTCTCTAGCCAAGCAGAGGCCTGGGGGCCTCACCCACCCACCTGCCCTGACATCTGCTCTTTCCTGCACGCTCACAAAGTGGTGGGCTCTCTGCTGCCAGTGCTTTTTCCAGGTCTTCTCAACTTTCCCGTTGTGAAGGCTTAGTCTGCTGGTACCAGCTATAGGTGGCAACAGCCTGGCACGCTGCTGCCCACGACATGAGCAGCTGGAAGCATCCAGCTCAGAGACACCGGTTATCCGGGGTGAGAGCCAGGCTGCACGCCACAACGTGGCCGTGGGCAAAGCACACAGACAGCGTGGGCTCTGCTAAGGGAGGGGGGCTGCAAAAGGCATCTCAAAGCAGGAATGCTTCCTTGAAGTGTTTTGGGTTTTTTCACAAAGAAAAAAAAAAAAAGAAGAAAGAAAAACATGGACTTTGGGGGGTGTTCAAATAGAAAAAAAAGTAGTTTTTCCCTCTGTGTTTAGGGGAAGAAAAGCCCACAAATCACATAACATTAAGGAACATAAGAAGTCCCACAGAGGGTCTCAAGGTTCCAGTATCCAAGTTGCACTGGGCAGCTCTTTCTATGTAAAGGTTTTACTCATGGAAGAAGCCTTTTCCTTCACTATGTGGGCAATCTTTCTTTGCTCTACACACACTGCCTTTAAAACCACAACAAAATTCTGCTTCAGAAAGGCATTCAGCTATTTCCTGAAAAAAAAAAAAAGACGTTAAGCCCAGGCTAATGCCTCCTCCTGAGCAGGTGCACCGCAGCTTGAGATGTACAAGACAAGAAAAAGAAAAAATAACACTGAAGCTAAATCATTGCAATGTTGTTAGTACCCCTTTTAAATAACATGGGGTGGATAGTCCCTCATCCCATGTTTAGCCTGAAACCAACATCCTCTTGTTCTCTTCTACAATAAGCTGTTTATGGAGACTCTCACCAATGCGCAGCCAGCCCTTGGGGGGATGAGCCCAGGCCCCCGCAAGGGACGTTACAACAGAGTTCTGGCTCCTGCCGAGGTCCTGATGAGCAGCTGGTTAAAACAATTGCAGGTTCTGATAAATACACGTCCCTCAGATGCCAAAGCTCTGTCCAGGATCTGTACTTAAATACTGTAAAGATACTACATCTGAAAGTATAATGGGAAGCACAGCCTAGCGCTGCAGCTGAATGTTATCACTGTATTATTTGTAAGCCATAGTCTATAAAAATGAGATGAGAATGACTTCAATTGCCATCAGAATATTTCAGATTCTATCTCTTAGAGTAACTGTAAAACAATTAAATCAGCTTGCCCAATAGCATCTCAAAGACTCCTTAAGCATGCAGAAGAATGAAGGAAACCCTTCAAAACTATGCAGCTGTGGGGAGAAGAGGATGAGGAGGAAGGGCATTTCATCACAAAGAAATCAGATTTTACAAAATATTTTTGCTGCCTTACAGTAATGAGAAAGTTTTTTCACAATTCTAACAACTGATAGGAAAAACTCCAAGTGTAACACATCATTCAGCAAACTTTACTTCTGGATCTGTTTTTCACTCTCTCTCCACTACAGCAGCCCTGGGAGGGCCAACAGGAGGTACCCAGAGAAAAAAAAAGAGAAAGCCATCTGCAGAGGCCTGGGGGAAGATCCTTGGCAGTGATGGCCTAATGTTTGCAACCCACCCTCCACAGTCCTTTGCACTGGGGAATCTTCTCCCGCGTATGCAATGCTTTCACATCATTTGTTAAATCCAAGAGCACAGATTCGCAAGGAGGGAAGCTCGGCACACAGCTGCTGTCCAAAATCAAACTTGCAAAGTGAATGTGTAAAAACACCTGGGTTGTTTTAGTTCTCAAATTAAAATTCCATTATTTTAATTAAAATAATTAGGTGGTTTTTTGGAAGAAAAAGAAGTGGCGGCAAATTCAGGTTGTCCCGTAGACACATATCGAGATGTAATGTACCTCTGAAAAAGACTCTCAGACTAGGATGGCAAACACACTTAGAGCTCAAGTCTGCCACATGAACACTGCCTAAATTCCTCCTCCTGATTCCAGCCACTGAGCAGGTATCATGGGTTTACTAGTACGAGTGGAGCTCCCTGCAGAACTAAAGTGTTACCTCACATGCTCTATACTTCTAAAAATGATAAAATCCAGCTGCTGCATTTTAGATTCTGATCCTCACCAGCACTATTACTTGCAAGCAGTGGCAGAAAATTCAAGTGGACTCTTTCTCCATGAGTGAAATCACCAGTCAGTGTCTAAGTGCCTCAGACAGCAAATTCCTCAGGACAACCATTAATTGTTGCTATAAGGGTTTCAAGTGCACCAATTAGGCACGCACAGCTTCTTTTAAGGCCAGAAGTAATTACCATTACAACTACATCTCTGCAGCTGTGCAGTCTAAATCCTGTCCCCTCAGCTTTGTATAAGCACCAGCCCCACAATACACACAGTCAGATTATTTTACCTTATTTTTTCCAAGCTGCCATTCAGTGCTTGTGTTGTCATACAGACGAAGTAGGACAGCACATTTCTCATTTAAATCTTCGGGCAGAGTTAAGTTTCTCATGAGAACTTTATACCTGGCAACGAAAAAGTATTTATTACTTCATCTGAGAGACAAGTTCTGGTTTTGCCATATGATCTTTTTGTTTTTGGATTTTCACTTCATTCCTCAACACAGGAATGCTGATTTAGTACCTGAGACTCGCATCTGAAGCGCACAAGCCAGTGTGCTTACCTTTTATAAAAGTCTTGGAACGGCCTCCGGACCGGGAAGCCAGCCCTCCGAATCCTGACTGTCTCCAACATCCCAGAAGAGCGCAGCTGGTTAAGTACCACTGTCTGATCAAACTGGTCTGGCATCTAGAACAAGCAGGTTCAAAACAAGGACTTTAATAGCAGCAGGTAGAGATGCCAGGGGAAATAAAGGGCAAACTATATGAATCTGAAATGCACAAAGGCTAAAAGCAGGCCACACAACACCTTAGAGGACATTAGCAGTTCTGAGCATATGAAAATATATCTTCAGGATGGAAACAAAGGGGTAATTGTGCAATATCATTTCCATGGACACAACACACACAGCCACTTAATCCAGTCGTCTCTCTCTTTCCATTCCATGTACATTCGCAGGCCATCACTGTGCAGAAGGGACTGACAGAAAGGAGCACAGGCAGTTTGAATTCATAAACAACTGAATTTACAGTCCCTGTAGATGATCCCCAAATGTTGAAGATACACAAACATCGTGATGTGAAAAACCAGAAGAGCAGAAAAATTTTTAGTGTAGTGACAATTCATCTACCATTGACAGGGATGGAAGTTAGCCACTTGTATCTCAAATCTTAAAAAGCTGCATTTCAGAGAGTTTCCATTCTGAACAGCAGAAGTATTTTCATCTGTAAACAGAAAAAAACCCCTGCTTACCTCAAATTAGTTTCCCTTAGTTTGCATTCAGTTCAGCATCATTTTTCATTTAGAAAACAGGCAGGCCTACAGCCACTCAGCCATGAAAACCTGCGACTATTGATCAGTATGTTCCTGCCCTTGGGAATCCTCTCGTCCCATCTCAGAATCACCCGAGTCACCTGTGCTTTCACCACGCCACAGCCACACAAAGCTACTCAAGGTAACACTAACCGCTGCCTTGCAAAACGCTGGCAACCCCGATACCGACATAACACCACGTGTAAATGCATCATTGAATTCCTCGGCCCAAACATCCACTTCAGCCCACCACCTGTCCCTCCTGCACTGTCATTTGCAGGGCTGGAGTACACTGCTTAGTGTTTTGCAAGACGTTCAGAAGGCAGGATCTCACAGATACAGTCAATGGTTCATATAAGATCTGAAGTTGTTCAGCTGATCGAAGTGACAGCAGGATCAAGCCATGAGCAACTGTAAATCAGAGGACTCTCTTGGTACATACTAGCTGGCTTTAATCATGCCTCCTTTCAACTTAGCAAATAAATTACTCCCCCAAATTTTAACTTATCAAAAGTACTTTCAGGAAAGCACAGACACAAAGGTTCATTTAAAGTACCCAGTCTAAACTTTTCCATCAGCATCTTTACCCATAAAACAAAACCATGTGTTAGCGATGATACCTCTGAGTTGTTAATTAGGTACCTTCAAAAATACTGACAGGTTAGTTTCTACCTCCCTCCTTTAAAGGGCAAAATGTCTAAGCCAAAATGTTGCTATACTTTCTTTTCTGAAGCAGAGGTGGGAGACTCCTTTGTAGATGCAGCAGCCCTTCTGCTCCGAGCTGTCACTGTGCTGCACGGGCAAATGCTTCCCCAGCACTCACTGCTGCTGTGACAGAGACTTCCCAACCCTTCCTTTGGTACAGGGGCTAAAACTCACATGGAAAAACACCACAGCCTGGCCTTTCCCCCGAAGTCAATAGCACTGAACAAAAATGAAAATGATTTTGCCACCACCAGCAAGATACAGCCCAAGCAAAATCTTGGTATTTTAGTGACCACACAGTACGAACACTTACCATAAAGGTATGGATGCTGTCATGACTGGTATTGCCAACAGTGTTTTCCACACGTGCCCACCCTACAGCAGCCAGGTGTGTTAGGCACTAGGCTTGCAAAGCCACCCTTGGAGTGTCCATGCACGCACCTGCCTGTCTCTGTGAAGGGGGCTGATGGTGCCCGATAGGAAGAGGGGACAAACACAGATGCATACACAAATCTTGAGGAAAAACATACTCCCTTTTTGCCTCATGTAACCCAAGGCCAATGCGTGCCACAAGCAGACACAGCTATCTTTTTTATTTTAACACTACACCTGCTTTTAGTCCTTTTACCCTATCCATACTTGTTGGCTGAAAAGGTGATGTTCTTCACAAGATTTGCAAATAAAACAGTATTTTCGGTGCGAGGTGGGGAGGCAGATGTATGGATGGGAGTGGGGACACACCAAAGACAGGCAAAATTATGGTGACATGGCAGATGTCTCTCTGACAAGGCAGCCTCTCTCTGCAGGAAAGCATCTCCTGCTTTGAGAGCCAGATGGCTGCTGCACCACCTAACCCTTTTATTGCCACCACCAGGCACTTGAAAAGTCAAAAGTCAAAAGTCTAGCTAGCTTGAAAGCTCATGTTACTTTTTTAAAAAACCTTTCTCTTTCCATCCATCCAACATTTTCATGACCTTTTTTTCCTGCAACTGCTCCTCTACTGTTCTCTGTGAGACTGTGTTCACCTGGAGTACTGTGTCCAACTCTGGAGCCCTCAGCACACAAAGGACATGGACCTGTTGGAGCGTGTCCAGAGGAGGGCCACACAAATGATCAGAGGGCTGGAGCACCTCTCCTGTGTAGACAGGCTGAGAGAGTTGGGGGTATTCAGCCTGGAGAAGAGAAGGCTCCAGGGAGACCTTAGTGCAGCCTTTCAATACTTAAAACGGGGCCTGCATGAAAGTTCACACAATTTTTTAGCAGGGCCTGTTGTGACAGGACAAGGTGTAATGAATGGTTTTAAACTAAAAGAGAGGAGATTCAGACTAGATAGAAGGAAGAAATGTTTTACAATGAGGGTGGTGAAACAGTGGCACAGGTTACCCAGAGAGATGGTAGATGCCCCACCCGTGAAAACATTCAGGGTCAGGTCGGACGGGGCTCTGAGCAATCGAATCCAGCTGAAAATGTCCCTGCTCACTGCAGGGGTGTTGGACTAGGTGACCTTTAAAGGTCTCTTCCAACCTAAACCACTCTATGTAACTATGGAAGTTAGAAACAGTTCTGCTCTGTCACCAGAAGCTGGGATTGTCACACAGTCACCCACCTTCAGGCATCTGCATTTTTAAAGATATGCATGAAACACTGCAAGAGATGTTAACACAGTATCAAAGCAGGGCAACGTAACAATCTTCAAAATTTTAATTACATAAGCCTACTTCTTCAGTTTACACTACTAGCTAGTTTTCATTACTCACAAACTCATAAGGCTATTAAATTGGAGGGTCAAATCCTGCCCTGGCGTATCACTGGAATTACATCCGCAACAAGTCTGGTGACTCTGGATAAACTGGGAGTGGTGGTAAGAGATGTGCTGGACTCATCTCTTACGCTTCTCACTATTAAGTACCAGAAGATATCCCCCCCATGACCCAGGGGTTTTTGACGGAGCCATCAAGGCAACTCTTCAGTCCCCAGCCATGGAGAGCTGCAGCCAGTCAGAGGGGGAGTCAAAACCCTAAACACTGGAATGCACAATGTCTAACGAGAACCACCAGAAGGAGTTAACAAATGCAGTCCTGTGCACAACACCACAGCATCCAGCATATCTACCTTACGACTTGGTGATGACACATTGCACCTCAGGTGGTTTTACTCCATGGATGAAGAGGATTTCAGCCTCAATCGTATAAACACTTGCAGGCAGGGATAACTTTAAGCATCACTTCCAGTCAGCAGGACTCCTCATACTTAAAAAAAAATCAGCTGCATCTGCATTTATTGAACCAGAGCGCAAGCACCGTATATACCCCATCATTAAGCTGCAGACACTTCTAAGACAGAGTAATGACCGTCTCCACCTGACAGGTGCTCAGTGCAGCATGATGGAGTTAAACTTGCAATAGTATAAAATCCCCCCGCAAAGGGTTACCTATGCAGCTGATGCTCAAGTCCCGTATCTTTGCTGGTGCTCCTTCAGACTTCCTGTGGCAAGCAAGCTAACATCCAGATTTACACTAAAGCAACACAGGACAGGACTCATCTCTGGAGCCAGCTAAATTTTTACCAGTGTTGCTGTAAAAACTGGACTTGTTTCACAAATTAATACTTTGGAAGAAATGGTATCCTGCAGGGAAATTTCAGATAGACAGCAGAACCATAACTGATTTTAAAACAATACATCTTCCAAAGTAAAAATCTGAATTAATTGCTAAGACTAAGACTCCTGCAAATTAAGATCAAATTTATGAAAGAGAAGGCAACAGAAAAGGAAGTCAGCTGATAGCTTCCAAAATTGTCCAAGAGATGCAATCAACTTCAAATCAACTCTATTTTCCAATATATACTTCCCTTTTTATCAAGGAATGGCAGCACTAAACAATTCTGACACTCAAAATCACCAGACAACAGCTAGACTTACATGGGTCACAACCACATTAGGGCACTGAGGAACATCAACGTGAAATTAATAGCTGAAAGTCAGGTCTGTTCTACTTGATAAAGGTATTTTTTCTGGTGCACTCCTTCACAGCACAACTTGCAATTTATCATTTCCTGAATCCAAAAGTCTCCAGTGAATCTGCACCAGACTGCAGCAAGGCTTTAATGCAACCTGGCGTCTCTGCTGGCGAGACTCTGGCTCCTGAAGCTGCTAAATGCTTGCTCTGATCTGTTATAAGCCTCCTAAAGGGCAAAGCTTCTGCCTCAAATCTCAATTAGAAGCAGCTATTAGGACAGACATATAACATTTGTATGTAATTTTCAGGATAAAATAGTTCCTTAGATTACAGTCTGACAGAGGCTCAAAAACCCACGATCTCTTCTCCGTGGCCAGCACCCTTAGTGGAGACCCCAAGCATCGAAATAACGCACACAGAGAACACATCGTATTTTGTTCTGCGCACCATTTGCTCCCTTCAAACACAGAGGACACCTGACTTCTCCCCACGGAAATCCTTCTTCCTTCCCTGAGCTGCCTCAAAAGAGTATGGACACAATAATGACAGACTGCAGCAGCCTCATGGATACGTAGGCAGGAGCCACTTCAGGGAGAGACTGGCAGGAAAAAAAAAAAAAGACAGACAGACAGAGAGAAAAAGAAAAAAACCTTCAGTTCCTTGCTTTCAAGTTCTCTGTGAGAACTTGAGTAGGACTATGTCAGCTTTGCTACTGTGTCCTAGAAGTGTTGATTTTGAACATGAAAAACGGGTGAGAGGATGTGAAAAAGTAATTCTTTTACTTAAAGCCCAGAAAATTTTCTCAATGTCTGAGTTTTTAAAATCTGCTTTTACTTCTAAAATGAAGTCTTGGCAATTTCAGTCTGGGGAAAACCAGCAGAAATTAAAAAGAGGCCAGTCTTCCCCTGCTTTATAGTGGGTTTTGAACTTGTTTTACATCCAAACATGTACTGGTACTTCTTCAGAAATAGAGGGACTTACCAAGCCAGATCTTTCTGAAACAGTCCTCATGGTCTTCTGATCTCAGTCACCAGCTGCACGAGTCAATGGGGGGCTTTCCTTCCAGACAAATTTTTAAAGTGTCAATAAACTAACTTCTATATAATCTACCTGAACTCATACAAAAATTTCTGCACGCCCATTGTTTGCCTTTTTAAAATCACGTTATGCTCAGCAATTCTTATCCATACATACTGCTCAGCAGACCTCCCTTGTGCCAAGGTCAAGCCAGTAACCAAAAAGAAATGGAAGGGAAATGCCTGCACCTGCAATAGGGAAATGCCCTGTGGAGCCAGGACGGGCAGGGCTGGGAAAATCTTCCTGTCAAATCCAGAGATGTCAGCTGCCGTGCCATGTTGGTCATCCTCCTACCTCCAGCAAACCATTTCATGCCCTGCTCTTCTGTGAACTTTGATGGCGTTGGCTTATTCAACCGTTTCAACCTCAGAACTGCTGCCCTTCCAGCTTGAGTAGCATTAAAACCTGTGTGTGTTCTGCTGAAGGACCTGGAACATCAGGTCCCACTGAGAGTGCATATTTCAAGGAAATAAACTCTCTGTGGTCTTCTCCAGAATGGAGCTAGTCGCAACTGGAATAAGTTCAGGTTAAAGCACAAACAAGTTTGACACCTGCTTGTTTTTTTTAAGACATTCCCTTACTGTCCCAGAGTATTTGTGACCACAGACAAACACCCTAAGAGTAGAGGAGAACATGCCACAGCTAAGAAGTTTATTTGGTATTTCTACTGTATGGCATTGCCAAGTCAAGGAATCACAGAATCATAGAATCTTTAAGATTGGAAAAGACCTCTAGGATCATCTAGTCCAACCTTCATCCCAACATCTCCCTGACCACTAGACCATGTCCTTAAGTGCTACATCTACTCATTTTCTGAACACCTCCAGGGATGGTGACTCCATCACTTCCCTGGGCAGCCTGTTCCAATGGCTAACCACTCTTTCAGTAAAGAACTTCCTCCTGATATCCAACCTAAACCTCCCCTGGCACAACTTGAGGCCATTACCTCTTCTCCTGTCATTAGCCACCTGGGAGAAGAGACCAGCACCAGCCTAACTACAACCTCCTTTTAGGTAGTTGTAGAGAGCAATGAGGTCTCCCCTCATTTATTTGGATAAACCTGAAATAACAGTAAGAGTTTTGCATGTCCAAAGTTCTTCTTGCATTTATCCACACACCCACACCAAAACCCCATAAAAAGCCTTTTAAAATTACTAACGCTGCTGGCGGTAACTTGCCAGAAAAACAGCGGGGGTATATTGCAACAACACTTGTGCCTCGAAAAGGCAAACTCCAGGCCAGATTTCACTACAAACTCAGTAATTATATGCTGGCTCTTTTGTACAATCTCTACAGGTCTGAACCTGAAAGCACTGCATTTACCAACAGCAAGCGTTTACACAATTGGCTGATCTTCTCTTCAACTCCAACTACTGATCTGACCTGTGTGAGTCATCTTCCAGCCCTGACTATTTCAGATAAGAGACAGACTCCAGAATTAGCTGCTCTCATGCCACAGGTTAGAGTTCCCCTTGCTAAAAATAATCCTGTATAGAAGGAACACTGTAATTTTAGAGGAGTTCTACTGTACCAAAAGAGCCAGAGGAGGAGAATCAATAAACAAATGTGAAAATGCTTTTGTATTTATATTCAGTCTGTCACCCAGCTCACTTTACAAGCAAGGGCATCTCAAGGATATTTTTAAGACAGCAGCTCATTTAAGAGCTATGGAGCAGTACATTACCACACTGACCATCTGCACTAGTGTTTAAAGATTTCAACTAGGTCAAGACACTGCTGAGTTAGATCCATCTACAAAGACGCTGTACTCTTATTTCAGGTCCCTCCTGTCTATATATAGCAAAGCTAAGAGCTGGAACTAGCTTCATTGTTGGAGAAGAGATGCTCAAATGATTCTGACCAGCTTACTGCAATTTCATGCTTTCATCAACAACGATCAACAACTCCACAATCCTGGAGCTATTTAATCCACTTTTATTAGTCATCGCCACTGTACTCTTGCATTTCAGAGTAATCTTCTTTTTGTTTGGTTCATATGGACTAAATGCTTCCCCTGAGTAAACACACAACCGCCTCTTTGTGAACCTTCCTTTCTAAATATACACAGAATTTCTTCTATAGAAAGAGAGAACTTGTCTGCCTCTCTGATCTAAGCCCAGACGAATGCTACCTCCCCAAAACGGCAGTATTACTTCTTACACGCTGTTTGAAACTTCATGGAATAGGAACGGATTGTTGAAGGCACAGGCTTGAACACCGGATATGTTTAAGTTTTCTAAGTGCACGCTTAGACCTATCTTTGTGACCGCCCAATTTTTTTGCTGAAGTCAGCCCCTGCTGCTTGAATACATTATTCAGGGAGTCCATTGAAATGCAGAGCAAGGCTAGCAGGCTGTTTGTCCCAGAACAGCAACTGCAGGACCATCCATGTGAGACAGAAATTAAGAGCATTTGGGAAAAGAGGGATTTAAGGTTTGAAGCTGCTCTGGCAGGGTCTCAGCACACTGACAGAAGGTGCAACTCTCAGCATAGACCTCAGCTGGAACTTTTCACGCACCCTCCTTCTCCACCTGCGAGTAATCTGTTGCCATTTCATCTGAGGTCATCCTCACCAAAGCCTCCGGTCCCCACAGACTAAACCCCAATCATTCTCCCCACACTGTGAGCAGACAGCCGGCTTCTCCTGAGGAGAATCAATCAGGCTGCCTGATAGCCACAGATATACCATACAGAAACATGCTGTGAGGTGACAGCTGTCCTTTCTTACCGACCCAGTGTCAGGAGCCAACACCACGGTTACCACTGTTCAGTACAACAGTAAAGAAGACAAGAAAATAACTGTATACACCGCTCCACGTCTGCTGAGGCTGCACATAGACCAACTGCATCTGGCGAAACCCTGACCCTCCATGTCAGTGATGACATCAAATGGCTTACGTGGACTGAGACCCTACCCTTTAATCTTTTTCCCCCCCTACTGTATTTTCACTCCATGCCAGGCTTTTCATTCACACCTCACAAGTTTTTTTTGTTATTTGATGGTTTATTGGCAAGCTGGGCATATAAATCTATTTCGATACTTAAAAGTAGTAAATCATGTTGTAGGATGATTCTTCTAACATGATTGCTTCAGATAATGGTGTTTAGTATCCCACATTTATTCCTGAAAGATACGAAGTTTCACCAGGGGATAGAAAATTAGGATGAAAATACTTAAGAGAACCTGCTTAAGATGAATTTCATCTTGCATGGCCAAAGTCTGACATCACTGGAAAGCCTTCTCTTGTAATAATCCAGGTAAGAACCTAATCCTGTGTTATTCTAATACCCACTGTTGTGTTACTACAAGTAATCTCGCACTTGAATATGTGAAACCCTCTGCGTAGCTAGTTCTTGCTGAAATGCTGACACACTATCACTTCAGCAGTACATCCTGAAATAGTATTGCAGGTAACTTTGATCCACATTATCACAGCTCTCCTTGCTCTCCCTGGTGACACAAAACCAAGCAAACTTTTTCAGACTGCAGCTCCATATTGGGGGAGAAAATATACAAGACTATTGCCTCCTGTTCTCTGTTGCAGGTAAGTAGGAAGGAGGAGGTGGAAGAACCTCACTTCCAGCCACAAGAGCTTGTGATGCATGAGAGGAGGGGCTAACATCACACTCCACAGCGGAATGAGAGACATCAACTCATAGAGCACAAGGAAAGCTGAAGAGGACTCTACATCAAATATCACTTTATTCTCTGCATCAGTTCTGGGTACCCACCTGCTGCTTCTCTAGATCCAGTCGCACGCTATCGCTTTAGGACTGTTTGCCTGAATGCCATTTCTGTCTTGAGACTCTTCTATTTTGGGACACTGCTTTAAAGAGAACACTAAAAATTCTCTGATATTGCAGAAGCCAGTTTAGTGATTTGTGGGCTAACCTGTGTTCCTCAGCTACGTGACTGCCGCTGAGATGTTGTGTCCAAGTTTGGAGCACAATAAATGAGACCACTACACTGGAAACCATTTAGATACGAGCTGTAACAATAAAGACCTGAGTGAAAAAAAGGAGTAAGGGACTTCAGGAAAAGTCATGAGGAGCTCATCAATGAGAAAGCTGAGAGGCTTTGAGAGTAAACTGTGAGTAGCTATACCAAGAGCATACACTCAACCATTTCTAATATACAGCAGATAAAGGCATAAGAAGCACGAAAATCAAAGTAAGACATCCAAAGCAGAAGACACACCCTTTTCTGAGTGTATTAATTGGAAGAGCTTACTCCTGGTAGTGGGACTGTTTAAAGCCACCATAAACTTCAAAGAAAACCTGGGATGTCCTCCTCCTTCCAGCTGGCGTTAATGGTTTCCTTAAAGTGGGTTAACTAACCCCATGCAGTGGGTTAGTCTAAAAGATATAACTAGTCCCCCTTCAGCACTCCCATTGTGGAAAAAATACTACTTTCATTTAGTTGAAGCAGCTTAGTGCTGACTTCTGTAACCTTTGATACCGGGACTCCCCAAGACTGACTGCACCAGGGAGAGGAACAGGACACACGGCTACTGGCCAGCAGCGCACAGTGTAATCCGGAATCGTGCTTCCCATAGGAAAGCCTTGCCTTGGCAGGAAGCAGGATCATTAATTCTGCAAGTATTTGGTGGGCCAGCAAGGGAAGTTTGGCTGAGATTTTGCTGTGGCTGACTGTGAAGACAGGGGCTGCAGTGCTGTTGACTGGCTTAGATTAAGTCATTACAAAGCCTTCACACATTCACCATGAAATAATAAAATGCTCCTCCATGTTATCAGCTCCATGTTATCAGCTCAGTTAAAAATGGGGAAAGCCCTGCAACGATCAGGAACCACATCTCTACAAACTACAAGATTTAAAATACTAAAATTTAATTGATTTAAATGTGGAGGATGCTTGTTTGTTGTATGGCCATAAGGGCCAGCAACTGCCTAGCTAAAAGTCAAAACAAGAGTCAAGCAATGTTAAAAAGTTAGCACTTGATTGCACCCCTTTTTCAGTATTGAGGCCACAAGCAGCTTCTCCTTCTGCAACGCGTTTCAGCCCTGGACGTGGTGCATTCCCTCAGTGGCCCATAAAAGACGTCTACAAAGCACAAGGCTGACGTAATGTGCAGACCTGCTGCTCCGTGCTTTCTCAAGCAAGGAGACATTCCAGTGCAATTCCTACACTGAAAAAAATACAACGGTTTTATAAAATTATCTCCTAAGGAGCGCTTGCTCCTCTCCTTCCTGTATCAAGCCTTTTGCTTGAAAGCTGTAATGGGACATCAGCCAGGCTTAAATCACAGCCAATATCTGATACGTGTAAATGAGGAACGCCACAAAATATTCAGCCAGAGGGCTTTGGGTTGCTAGGACACCAGAGGTCGGGCAGCACTGAAAGGGCAGATTATTCCCACCCCGGCACCGGCACAGGGCTCCATTCATGGCTGCCTGCAAGGGTGCCGTGACCCGGCCCTCCCAGAGCACCCGTCGCTTGGCTCCCTGGGACCCTGCACCCGCCCCTGCCAGAGCAGCCACCCGTGGGCCCCTCCACACCAGAAATGCCCTGTCCGGCTGCACAGAGCCCTGGCTGGTTTCCAGAGGACTCCCTTCAACCTGGGGGAGCCCAGGACACTGAGGGGACTGCCCAAGAGCTGTATGGCAGACATGCAGTGGGTGGTTTGGAGATCTGCTTTAAAAGTATAAGGAGATCTGTAACACTGAAGTTGAGATAATTTTTAAGTCCAGAGAGGGGAATTTCAAGTTTACAGAAAGTGATGGAGATCACCATGATCAGCTCAGACAACTACCTGTCTGACAGCAAGAGTTGCATGATGGGCCAGATAAATGACCCAGCTCAATCTCATCAGTATGTTAATTACTCCCACATCTTACTTCTCAGCACATCTTAGATAGCGTCAGTCTAACTTTGGCATTTTTCTCAGAGTTTGGTGCTTCAGGCTGCTGCTCTTGTAACCCTACACATTTCTACAGGCTGAGGGAGTTGAGGTTGTTCAGCCTGGAGAGGAGAGTCCGGGGAGACCTTATAGCAGCTTTCCAGTACTTAAAGGCAGCTAACAATAAAGCTGGGGAGGGACTTTTTACAAGGACATGGAGTGATAGGACAAGGGGTAATGGCTTTAAACTGAAAGCGGGTACATTTAGGTTAGATATAAGGAAGAAATTAATCACTGTGAGGGTGGTGAGACACTGGGACAGGTTGCTCAGAGACGTTATGGATGTCCCACCCCTGCTAGTGTTCAAGCTCAGGTTGGATGGGGCTTTGAGCAAGCTGGTCTAGTAGAAGGTCTCCCTGCCCATGGCAAGGGGGTTGGAACTAGATGATCTTTAAGGTCCTTTCCAACCCAAACCATCCTATGATTCTATAAATTCAGGACTTTCCTAGCGGACTAGTGAGCATATGTGTGTGTGTGTATGCAGAAGGACCAGAAAGTGAAGGCAGTTGTTCTTGTGTATATCAATTTCACAGAGAAAAGATACAAATATGTTCTCCTGGGACTGCTTTGTTACCACACAACAGTCCCATCCCATCCCTCATTAAGAGTTGGAAAGTCTCCTACTCGAGTTCTTTGATGCTTCTGAGAATCACATCAATATCCAGTTAGATATTTCTGATAATGCTGAAATTTCCATCCTAAACCAAACAAAAAGCCCCCTTACTGATTTCTTCATATATTGTATAAATACGAGATGGAGGAGCTCTGCAGATCACAGCTATCTATGCTGCCATAGAGGCCATGTTAAAGGTGCAGGTGAATTAACATCATTTTGGCTAGAACAGCAGGTAGCTCCTGTGCTTCCTGCAAGCATTCCTAGTAATTGCATTTGGTAGAGCAAAAAATACGCACATTGTCATCTCATTGCTACAGATGATATATATTGACAATCTTTAGCACTTGCAATGAAAGACACCATTTATTCTTCCCTCACAAAAAATTTGCACAAACTACTCCTTTGTTCCAATTCCTATACATCTGTAAAATGAGAGTTAACTATAGAGTAAATTAACTTTGCTTTATTAGCACGGTGCAGAGTTACCCATAATGGATAGCAAGAAATGTCCCTTAGTACCTGTGTAGTTATCAAACTATTAACTGATCTAACTACACACATACATATACAGAGGGAGAGAGAAAGAATGAATATAAGAGATGGTAAAATTACATCAGGACCTAAGTAATTTAACATTCAACCACATTCTGAGCAATTTAATTGTGATGCCACTATTCATCTCCACAAAGCCTGCAGAAGCTACAGGCTGGTCAATGGCCCTTTGTTTCTCTAAGGCAAGGTTCATCCTTCCTGAGTTCCATCTTTTCTTAGTTACACTTAGTTGATTCTATCCATTTTTAAGACGATCCCACAGAGAAAAGTCCTGCCCTTACCTACGGTTTTACAACCTGCTGTGTCATACTTAAATAAGAATATGGCTCTTCCTGCCTCAGAAGTGGATTTTTTCTATCCCTCTCCCATATTTTCTGACTGTGGTGAAAACACTGTTGAGACTCCAGCACTAATTAGATATATTTTCACTGCTGACATACCAGCACTATGTTCTCCTGGGACTGGCCAGCAGCATGGACTCCATGCCACTGGAGCAAGTCTCCCCTCCACCACACAGGTGCCTTGCAACTTTAGGTTGGGCACACAACTGCAAGGGAGCTGCACATATGGCTCACTCCTCTTCAAAGCTGTGTGACAACAGGCAACGTGGCTCCAGGTACACTGCTACGTGGGGGCCAGCACACACAATGCAGCATAAAACCAGAAATAACTTAAGCAAAGCATTTAGACGTGTGCTTAGAGCTCATTGAGGCCAATGAGATGTACATGCCCTTTAAGAATGTGGCTGATTTGAGACGTGCTGGATTGTGCAGACCAGTGGTCACAGGGAAATGGCAACTTCAGATGGCTGAACAGCTGTTTCTCCCCTCAGAAGTTCCAAGGCTGGCTTAAATATACAACAAAACACAACCCTTAATGTTGCAGTCAGAGACACTGAAGATAGAATCAGCTTTCCATTTGCTATGTGAATTGTTTGCTTGTATTAAAAACTTCTGTGAAACTAATTTAAGTGCTAAGCCACTTTTAACAAAAATCATTATTCCTCCTTTTGAAAGACTACTTCATTAATGAGGCCGGACACTGTTTCTTTTTTGGCTAAATATCCACAAATGGTGTGGCTGGCAAGTTGCAGATGGACATGCTCGCCCTTCTCATGTTGAATCTGGGGCAGCCATACATTTGAGAAAGCCAGTATCACAGAGGATTTGGCATTTATCTGGATTTCTGAACATGGATGTCTTCTCTCAACTCACCTACTTATGTCTGCTTGACTGTTACAAGTTTTGAGACCCCCCCAAAGCCTCTACTTACCACATACTGAGGTCCATAGAGAGTAAGCTTCAAAAATGCCACGATAGATCACATCATGAAAGCAGTGCCGATACAACATAGCACTATGAGTTTGGTGACAAACTTGCCTTTTCTACACCAAACATAGCACAATGCTCACAGGTGTGTGTGACAATCCAAAGTGGTTGCCAATACGAACAACATCCCAGTGTCCCTAATTATTTACACGGTGCAATGGGCTTCCTGGCTCACCAACAACTTCACAGACCTGAACAGAGTGTACGCTTAGCCTGGCTTGGGACTGAATAACAAAGCTAACATTGCCCACAGAGCCTGAGGAGTTGAGGTGCTACCACCTTCCCAGCTGAGCTCCCGTGAGCAGCACTGTC